>CAJVPT010006830.1:0-10658 GCA_910592055.1 Acaulospora colombiana
TATATAGTATAATATAATATGTGACTCTGAATTGTAATATAATATAACAAATAATAGTATAATATTGTATGCAGCCCCGAATTGTATTAAAACAATATGAATAATTTTATTTAAATATCCCTTTAATTTAATATTTCTTTCTGATATCTAAAATGTTTGAATAAAAAAAATCAACTGGACATACTTTTTACAGAGAACAGCCACCCTTATCTTCGCAACCTTCGCAACCTTCACTGCTATCGCAAACTTCTTTCGTATTAACTGCATCAGAAGTGGCAACAGTTTGTTCAGTAACACCTGGTGCCGAATCTTCAATTCCTAATATGGCTACCGAATTGCTTAGAATAAGGTCATCTATTATATTGCCTAAAATATTGGCATCTGAAGTTGTGCAAATATTAATGCCGGAAGTTGAATTGCCACCTGAAACTCGAACCAAGGAGGATATTAAAAAAGGTTAGAATTAAATTATTGCCGAATTATTAAAATTTACCTTTATTAACAAACTGATTTATTTAGAAAATGAAGAATTGCATGTGGATTGAAACACTAGAAAGAGAAAATGCCGAATGTGTAAAACAGTTAGACCTAATGAAATATATTAACAACAAGTTTTCTGAAGAATCAGAACAGCAAAAAAATGAAATAGAAAATTTAAAAAAGGAAATTGATCAACTCAAATCCGTGAAACCTGAACTTGATCCTATAGTTATTGTAGAATCTAGAGCAACTGAGATATCAGAATCCAAAAGTTTGCTGAGTTTAGGAAAGTACTGAAAATTTAATCTAGGAAGAGTAGTAAAGAGGCAAAACTTGTAAAACCGGTTACCAAAAATGAACTGAAACTAGAAAAAATAAGAGCAGAAATAAAGGCCTTAATGAAAACCATTCCTGACAAATATAAATTGAGGGTAGATGAAGTTTTTTGAGTGATGTGAATAAAAAAATATTATAAAAGCTAATATATGAATTAATAAAATCCATGACTCTATATTTTAATCCCTTACAAAAACAAATAAATAAATAATTAAGCACTTTACATCACCATCAGAGAGGAAAATATCGGAAAGCAGAAATTGGAAAACTGGAAGTGAACAATCATTGCTTACATGCAAATAGCCAGTTAAATGAATAAGATTAATAATATTCTACATTTATACTACCTTCAAGTATTAATTTTTAACAAATAATTAAGAAAAGGGTATGAAGAATTAAAAGCCCATAGTCGCTTATTAAACAAAGGTCAAAGAAAGTTACCAAATATCAGAATGAATTAACTGATGTAATTAAAGAAACAAAGGTATATTCACCTAAAGAAAGTGACACTAATCTGGGAAACCCCACTAAAAAAAGAATAAATATATATAATTACAATTGACATTCTGAAAAGATATTTTTCAACAAAATATTATATGCTGAATAATTACAATATTAATCATAATTACTTCTTATAGTTAAAGGATTTGTTGATATATTTGGATGAATATTCGAAATCAATTCAAGCATTCCAGTCAACTCATAAATAATATTGCGATGATTCAAATTTCTATAACATAATGCCATCTGAAGGCTTGCTAAATTGGATATACAGTTTGAAAGAAACTTTAGAATATGAACAAGAAAAAGAGACAAAAAAAGGAAAAAAATCAGTAGATAAATCCAAAAGATGAAAAATTATCAAATATGAGGAATCATTAATGTATTCAGAGGGTGAGGAACAAACTGGGGAAAGTGCACAAATGGGTGAAATTCGGGGGTAGTTAGATTAGAAAAAAAAAGCAAAAAATCTCGGAAAACATTTAACAAGGTAAAACCAATTGGGACTAGTTTTAAAAGAGTCAAGCCGAGATCTTTAAAGGGAAAAGAAAAGCAAGTAGAAAGGAGGAAAAGGAGAAAGAGGAAGAAGAAGAGGAAAATGATGAATAATTTAGTTAATTGAATTTGTAATTTTTTAATAAATTTCGTGAAATTTAAATTTTTTGTTACAGTAATTTTTTTGCCGAATTTTTTTTTTGCAATAATTTTTTTGTCAAATTTTTTGTTGCAGTAATTTTTTTGCTGAATTTTTTGTCACAATATCAATTTTTTTGCCAAATTTTTTGTTGCAATATCAATTTTTTTGCCAAATTTTTTGCCACAGTACCAATTTTTTTGTCAAATTTTTTGCTGTAGTATCAATTTTTTTACCAAATTTTTTACCACAAAAATTTTTTTGCCACAATATTGTCAGATTTTGTGCCAAATTTTTTTTTCACAGAATACCAATATTTTTTTTGCCAATTTTTTGCCTATATTTTTAATGCCAAGTGGTAGCAATTATAAATAATTCGTCAATATTTTTATTATTAATTTTTACCAAATTCAGCAATAATTCAGCAGCTGAATGACATAATTTCAACTAGTGTTATAGATCTTTAAATAGTATATTATGCTATTGGGTATAGATCTGCACAAGTTACTCTTGTTTTTAAGGAGCTTTCTATATATCATTATTAAAGTACTATGCATTTTTCAGAATAGTATACTATATTGTATGCAGAACTTTATCATTGATATTAACACAGTGTTTAAAATGTAGAGTGTTTGTTTATCAGTCAATCTTTTATTCTTTAGGGCTTGTGTTGATCTCTCTAAGTATTTATTCTTTTAGTTTAATTATTGTCTTTTGATTATCAGTTCAGATTTTTAAAAATTTTGTATATTTAGGTTTATCTATCTCACTAACTGTTTTACTATTGATTCATACTTTAACTTCTTTTGGATAGTAATTAGAATTATTAATAGTAACTAGTACTGATTTGTTACTATTAATTTGAGAGTCATTGGCTCTATAAAAGATTCTTGCTTCTTTTGAAATCTTTTCTATGTCTTCTTTGGATCTTGCTACCCATATAGTATTCTTCATAAAAGTGATAGCTATATATCTAGATTTCAATTTTTTGTTAACTCCTTTTTCTTTTAGACTTAGATTTCAAGTAATCAATATTTCATATCTCTTTATTTTTATTATTTTAAATTTTATATAACAAAAGATCATAAATATTCTCTATATTAAAGATGAAAAAGTTTTTCCTTGGTCAATTTCATCTCTAGCTATTATGATCTTGTGAGCCCATTTTTGATTATAATTCTAAATTCTCTATTCTGAAACAGGCCTATTATAATTTTAATGAATCCTTTTGGAAGTTTGATTCTTTTTATAGCCCTTATTATCATGTCCAAACTAATTATATCATAGGCCTTGACTATGTTTTAAAAAAGTTTTCACAACTTCTTCTTGTTTTCTCTTGTATCTTTACAGATACTGTATTGTTAAGAATCTGAATCAATTTTGCAGTACTCTCTTCCAGTAGCTCCACAAAGTTATGACCTCTCAGAATATTGTTAAGCTTGCAGATATTTCCTAGTTTATTTGTTAAAATTTTAGTGAAACATTTTCTTGTGACTTCTAGTAATACAATAGGTCTTGTATTTAAGAGATCACATTTCCATGGCTTTTGAATAAATATGGCTTTATTTTCAACTAATAGGTATTATTTGCTATTTTAAAAAAATATTTATCATTTTTCTTAAATATTTTTTTCCATTTTGATCTAGCCTTTTTAACATTTCATAGCTGATTTGCAATTTTTCCAGGGCTTTGTTATTGGGAAGAGTTCAGAGTATTTTACTCAATTCTTCTTGTAAAATAGAATTCAAAGGTCTTTGTGCCATTATGTCTTGATATAGTTCTTGAGATTGTATTCTTCTTTTCAGTCATTAGTAAGATCATTAAAGTTTGCCTCTTGCTTTCTGAAGGTTTCCTGGTAATATCTTCTAACTTCTTTCTCAATTTCATTCTTTTTGGTTATGATATATTTAGATCTTTCTTTTTTAACTTTGATCCTATTCAAAACTATTTTGATATGCTTTTTTTTATTAGTAAGTTTACCATTTTCCTTTGATTATTTCACAGATTCTCATATCTTTGTTCTAAGGCTATTTTAATTATATCTCTATCTTTTCTTGCTTCGAGATTTTGGCAAGTAAATTTAAGACCTTTTATTGCATCTTGTATATTCTTTTTCAATAGTGTCCATAAGATATTTGAGATACTATATTGAATGCAACAGTTTTCAATCTGGTAACTGGAACTGTGAACTCTATTATATTTTTTTGAGGTTGCATTAAGAATCTTTAGCTTGTCTGAATTATTAGAAGACTCCACTTTTTTGAAGAGTGGCATTAAATACAATGCTTTTCTAAATTTGATAAACACTGGACTACAGTATGTCTATAGTGCTTATTTCTTGAGATTAATATGTTTTTGGTTGTAAGCTTGTTGAAGATTATTTTGTTAACTAGCTTTTTATATGTTTTTCATATTTTGTTTACTTGAACTTCTCTTGTATTTTCTTCTGATTCTTCTTGTAATAAGGAATCTAATATTGTTTTGAACTTATAATTCAAATTGTTATCAAATGCCTGCTATTAATCTGTTGTTGACCTTTTTATATCTTTCTTTTCTCATCTTTGATAGGTGATTTGTTTAACATGTCTCTGATGAAAAGATTTGTATTATGTAATATCATTATTAACATTGTGAAATTACTATTTGTAATTTCCTTTATACTTTGATTGTCAAATTGTAGGATTGGATATCTTGTTAGGTCTTGTGATATTCACATATAGTTAATTCAGTTACTACTCATTGCATTTCATCTTATTGGGATTTTATTTTAGCTTTTCTATACTGCTTGTATGTTTAAAAAGCCTTATTTATCAAGAAAGTTGAATAAAGAAATTTCTAGATGCTATTATGATCTGAATTTTGCTTTAGAAGATGATGTTCTATCTTCTACTGGATTATATACTGCATTGAAATCCCCTATTAATATTATATAAAAGCCTTGTCCATGTTTATTCTTAATAAGACTTTTTACTTTCTTTTATACTTTTTGCTTTTTTGTTTGTTTAATCGAATGTATTCTTGCATGATACAGATTTTATTGCTTTTTATCAATAAGTTGATTACAATTATATATCTATCTATTTCTTCTACTTCTGTTATTTTTTTTTCAAGATCTTTTCTGATCAATAAACTAACTCTTGTTCTATATATAATGTCTACATTGATATTATGAAAATGTTTATATAATATCTGATTGCTAAATGTCTATATTACCTTTGTTTTGATTAATTTGATCTCACTTAATCCTAGTATTCCTATTTATTGTTCCTGAATTTCTTCTATAAGGCTATATTGGATTAATGTATCTGAGATATCCCTTATATTGTGTATGCTGATTCTTATTACTTTCTTATAAATATTATTATCATCTTTCTTTTTTAATACACTTTTATCTTTTATTTTCTTGAGAAATTCCATTTTTTCTATTTGAAGAAATATATTAATATTATATTTATTTTGCTGTTAAAATATTTCTTCTTGTTCTATTTATTACTCCTTGTCCTTGTTTAGAGTATTTGTTGTAGGAGAATTAGACCAGCCCTTTTTATTGTTATCCTGAAAAACTGGTGTTTCTAGAAGTAATTTGTACTTTTTCTATCCTCTCTTATTTGTTTACTAGGAGTTGTTTTTTCTTCTAGTCTTGAAATTCTATTGTTCATCCTTTTTAAGTTTGCTAAAATGAGATTTAGGAAGTCCTATCTATTTTCTGTCTCATATTCCATATCTTCTCTTTATGAAACTTTCTGTTGTTATTAATTATCTATTGATTCTTTATTCTTCCTGTAGCTAGGTACCTAAATGTCATATTTCTCTATTTCTTCAATTCATTGTTTAAGTTTGTCTTATATTTCAACTCTTTATTAGTAGCCTTGCTTGGATAGTTTTTTGATTGACTTGTTGGAACTATCAATATCATTATAAGAGCTCATCACTTCTAAATCTCTGAATTTCCATTTGAGCTTCTTATTACTTCTGATATCTGTCTTCCCTATTCTTACAGCTTGTTGATTAAATTCATTATTGTTTGAATCACTCTCTGATTCAGAGACTTCTAGTTTAGAGCCTTCTGATTTAGAGACTTTGGTTCTGAAACTTTTGTCTTATAGGACTGCTCTTTTAAGACTTCTATTTCTTTGATAAAATATTTCTTGGCACTCCATATTAGTTTGTATTCATTAAAAATGAATTTCTAAAGGGGGAGGCAAAGATAAAAGTCAAATGTCCCTCACTAGAAAATATTAAAAATTTTAAATTAATAACTATAAAAAAACTATTCACAATTGTTCTCCATTATTCAAATCATTGATTTATAACATTTCCTGACTTTTGTTTCTATTAAAGTAAAGAGCTATGAATTTTGTTTCTCAAAAAGGGACACAAGTGATCTGTAAAATTTTATATACTAAATACTTTAGAAACCCATTATTAGTGTCCATGGATAAAAATATATTGCTTTGATACCTTTGCTAAATCTTGGACTAATATGAATATATTACTGTATATTCTTTTTATTTTTTTGAGTATATAAGGGTTTCTAGATATATAGTATACTTTTGCTTTAGTATGTCTAATTGTTCTTGCAATCAAACTAGTTGTAGTATTGTGTATTCTATAGAATCTCAAGGATTGAGAGTTTCACTATTTAATAATATTATTAATCTTATTATCATCAGCTTCTGTTGAGTAAAGATAGCTTTATTTTTTTTTATTAGTATGGATATCTATTCTTTTTTTTTCTTTTTTTTTTTTTTTATAACCCTTAGTCAGGCCAGCATAGTACATTTATTAATCATAAATAACAAAACCACGTATGATACATTGGGCAAATATATCTTGGCTAAACTAAATCTCATGCTGATTCACTCGTCACTTTCAAATCTCAAATGAGCTTCAAGCCTCTAAGTGCGACCTTGGGAACAATATTTCGTTCCGGAATTAGTTTTGGATAAAAACCCTCCTAACTCACCCATTATTGCCAGCAGGTTGCCACTGCTGATTATCCACCAAGGAACTGATTTCAGAAACTACAATAAGGGAAAGGAAAAATAAAAGGAAGGGGAATATCTAAAAATGCATAAATGTGCATACATGAAAAGAAAAAGAAAAAGAGAAAATAAAAGTACTCCATGTCCTCCAAAGGACCTCTATTAAAAGACCTCCTCTTATTAGAAAACAACCCTTCTGGGATATTTTTCTTTTTCCTAACCATTTGAGGAACTTATCCATTCATGACCTTGATTATTTTCTTGTGACCGTCTAAGGTACTTATCGCCTACTCGGATCCAGCTTCTTATTAATCACTTTCTTTCTTTCGGTATTGATTTTTTATCTATCCGCGCAAACCTTTACAGCTTATAGAGGACCCCAAGTTCTTATGTAACCTTTCAGTCATATTGTGCAACTATCGATATCTTCCAGCAACCACACCTGGTTAAAGGAATTTTATTGGTATATATCTTCCATTATCCAAAATAGTCATTCCCCAAAGATCTTTTTGCTTCACAATAGTGGGAGGGTACCAGAAGAGTAGTGGGGATCCTCGTTGATTATCATATCATTACATAATGTCTGGGAAAATGCATTCTCAATCCTAGAGAAGGGTAGTGGCTCGCATTCTTCTGCTTTTCAGTCTTATCGCCTGACCGGGATAAGAAAATAATCTAATCTTCTTTGCGTACTTTGCCTAACCGGGATAATAAGAAGTTGAAGACCTCGGCTTGAACAAATAATCACCTTTTCACCACCTAGAGAATTTAGTGTCCATCCTAATGGTCTCATAGTCTTCTTGTTTTGGTTACACTTCATTTGGAGGAGTAGAGGATTGCACACCAATTTATTCTCTTTCATTTCATCAATAATGTTATTGGAACACGTGAATATGGCCTATAAAACCTTGTTTACATCTTGCTACCAACATGTTTCGTGTCAGCCAATTAGAAGCCAAATGACGTTGTGCTACCAAAAATTCAGGGTCAAGCTAGGGTAGACAAAATTCCCCCAAAAACCATGAAAAAATGGTAGATACTCTAAGAGGAGAAGAGACAGTATATAAGAAGGTGGATAATAAGCCTTCTCCTACCTAGAAAACCTCTATCTCCATGTCATCCAGTTTTAAAAGAAGACACTCCACAAGTTGGTCCTTTTACTTCCTGAAACCTTCTTGCCTTTAGTAAAGGAAGTACATGCTTGAGTCTATTCAGACCACCAGAGGCTCAAGTTTTTAGTCAAAGGAGTTTATAAACAAGTAAGGGAGGGTAATAACGACTCATGAAGACAAGCTTTAAATTGTTTTAAGGAAAGTAGAAAGACTTTATTAGTCAAGAAAAATAAAATCTTCTTGTGAACATCTTTTTTGTGTGTGGTCAGAGGATCAGCGAAAAGAGTTCCTTTTGTAGTTTTCTATATTTCAGTGACTTAATAGGATATTTTATAATGACAATCTGCTGACAATAAAGTAGTAAACCAGGAGGATGTTTATTCAAAGATTATTATAAAGTAAAATATTACAGTAGCTCACAAAAGTCTTGCACCATCAAAAATTTAAATATCAAATTTGATTAACCAATAATAATTAATATTTAAAAGTGACCAATCAAAATTAAAATTGATAATATATAAAATACATGTGTTTTTTTTGTTTTTAATTATGTTCTTTATTTTTTAAAAATCAAATCTATTAGAAAATAGATTATTAGATCATTTTAGAAATATAAAATTAGCAAGGTAACATAAGCCAGATTTGAATTTTGTTACAAAAATAGAAATGAGATTATAATATTCTATTTTATAAAAATATTAGAAGCTAAAGTATTCTATTTATAAAGATGAAGACAAAACTCTTTCCGCTGATCCTCTGACTACACACAAAAAAGATATTCGCAAGAAGTTTTATACTTCAGAGCTAATAATATCTTATCACTTTCCTTAAACCAACTTGAGAACAAAGTTTCCAAGAGTCACCCTACTACTCCACTATCTCTTTTTATATCTTGCTACAAAAAACTTGTCTTCTAGTAGCCAAAAAAAATAACTTTACTCTTCTTACCAATGGCAAAAAAGTTTTGAAAGGAAGTAGACCTGACTTCTCTATCTCCTTCTCACCTGTCTTAGAAACACCACAGAGCCATGTTTGTGATGAGAGACTTTTTGAAGACAATCCATCATTCTCTTGTCATTTAGGATGCTCTAATAGTGCTCTTTCTCAGTCTTCTCTGAGGGATTTTGCCTACCTCAGTTTGACCCTGAATTTTAAGTAGCACAAAGTTTCTAGTGCTGTAATTGGTTGATGGAAATACATCAGTGATCTAAGATATAAACAAGCACCCATTGGCCACCCCATGTGTCTGAATGCATTTTCTCAGTTCCTATAAGAACCTGGAGTCCACCATAAGTTGCATACCAGTCGCACGGATGGATACAGGACATAAAATCTATGACGTCATTGGCTATACAGAAAGAATAAAGAAACCTGGACTAGGGTTCATCGGATAGCAAATAACAATCTTCCTCTACTTCTCTCCCTCTTCTCCAGTAAACACAACCAGAGGGAAAAGACTATAAGATACAGGGTCCTTTAGGAGAGTTTTTGGTTACCTGACACTAGCACATTGGAAAGACAATCCCTGATTCATTAAACAACTACCTTCCTTTTTCAAATATGCTCTTAATAACGTTTGATATAAAGAAATTTTTGGTTAGCGCTAGTGGAGTTAAGGCTCCACATGAGGGATCCCCTCATTGAAGGTGAAGGGTACCACAGGTGAATCCTTGGCACATTAGTCTTCCCTCCTTTTGGAATTGGGGTAGCAATAAGCCACTCGGTGGGTTATGTTTTTGTCATGTCTCTAGGAAGTATCGGATATGGTCTTGTCGATAATATAGTTAAAAGTTTCTTTTATTCAATGTTATTCCTTGTTTTGTTTTAATAAATAGTATACCTATATTAGACGGTTATGTAATTATCTTATCCTGATTGGGTGAGATGTAAATAGTTTGCTCCTTGTACTATTCATTTATCTGTAAATTCTTAGACAGTATGGGTAATTATTCATCCCGGTTGTTCCTAGGTTTCTCCTTGCTTTAATAAAACATGTTCACCCTGGTACAAGGATAAGCTAGTATTAAAAAAAAAAAAAAAAAAAAATTTATAAAGATGAAGATAGATGAAAAAAATGAATATGTATATATGTATATAAATAAAATATTTTATTATATATATAAAATAATTATTAAATATTTATTTAAAGATCATAGAAGCTATTAAAAAAATTCAGAAAACTGTGATATCTAATATATCTCATATTTAAAGATGTGTCATAACAAGTATAATAGTGATACAAGTAAATGTGATCAAAAATATTACAGAAATTCAAAAATCATTAACTAATATATTATTAACAATAATTGCAAATCTATCAACTGAATCTTTCTATCAGATATTTAATGATATATATGTATTTTATAAAAATTATAAATATTGAATTCAAAATTGTTCATAAATTTTATCTAAATATTGAAATTATTGTTATTGATGTTGGAAAATAGAAAATCATTTGACAAAAAATTGTATATTAAAACAACAAAAGTCTCTATGGATATTAAAGATATAATTATTATTATTATTATTATTATTTTTTTTTTTAACCCGCAATCATGCCACAATGGCATGTCTTTATTGAAAAATTGAAAATGAATTTACAATATTTTA
>CAJVPT010006831.1:0-10657 GCA_910592055.1 Acaulospora colombiana
GTAAAGTCTTAGCTTTAGCAAATCATTTAAAATGTACAGTATACAAATGTTTAATAAAGCACATGTACCTAGCCTAATCTAGGGTTTTAAAAAAAAAAAAGAAACAATAAATTCTAAAATATTTGAAAAAAAAAAAACTCTTTCTACTAATCCACTATTTTTCTAAAAATTTCCTTTTTTGATAAGTGCTTAGAGAAAAAGGATAATACAATCCAAGCTCATCAAACATCATAAAGAGAAACACAACTACATCATCCCATTGGGTACAATACATAAAGCTTTATAAACAAGCCGCCAGGAGAAGAATACATAATAATATCATTAATACTTTATCCATCAACTTTTGAGGAAAGGAAAAATAAAAGTAAATCTGAATCACAGTAAGGTCAAGGAACCCAACATCAACTCCCCTAACTTCAAACCAGGTCAGTGCAGATTTACACCTTTCTAGACATTAGAAGAAATCTGGTAATATAGTAATTTTAACTGGTAAACCAGTCAAAACTCAAAATTTACAAGATTCAAGAAGATGTCAAGAACTTAAGAGCAATAACTAAAGATTATCAGTAACAACACATCAGTAATACATAAACAACTAGTATGTATATGAACACGAACATGTTCCTTTAGACAATAAAAACATAATAATAGATTACGTGATATATCTCTAAACAGATAAACAAGCTTAACACATGTTCTAACTAATCACAAAACACATTTCTCACATTTAGTTTACCCTTTAATAGATTCAGCACATGTGTTACTGAAATTAACAAACAAATAGATAAATAACTAGCAACTCGTATTTACCTTACAATTGATCTACTAGTACAACAGATAGATTAGAAAACCCCAGTAATACTATCTAAATAAGTAAACAAATAAACAGAATTAATTCATGAAGCGTGACTCATCCAATAATTACGTAATATAGCCAACATAGATAGGATACAATATATTCTTCATATAGTAAATAAAAGGAAGGAAGATATATTGAATACCTTAATTAAGTTTTCAAGAAAGCATGATGAAACCTCAGAACTATGGATATCTCAACAGTTGGTAAGGCAAAAAAGAAGATGATTCAAAAAAAGAAACAACTCCTACATCAGAGACTTTTACTATTCTAGATAGTATTATTGCTAATATCCTAGAAATAGACAAAGCAACATTTTATAAGAAACAGATCCTTATTTAACATATCCTATACTTCTGGTAACAAGGAAAGAGAAAAAAAAAAAATCTTCTATAGCCCTATATAGAAGATAAATTCATAGAAATTATCAAGAATACAAGTGATCTACAGGAGCTGAAAAGTCAATGATAGAGATTACAGAATATATAGATATTGAGTCAACAATAGATAATAAAATCATAATAACTGGTGTTCATAAACAAGAAGAGGCTGAAATACAAAGGCTTCAAGAGAAAATAAAAGGCAACAATATCAGTGATTATAGTTTATATGACACAAGAAACAAGAACTTTACCCTATTAACAAACCCATATTTTATAGGAAAAGAAGAAATATATAGACTCGGTGCCATGACAGTCAATATTCTAAGGAAAACAAAAAAAGAAGTCAAGCTCTACCTAAGCAATACCCTGAAACTACCACAGAGAGAAAGACACCTCTTAAAAAAAGAATTTATCAATGAAAACGAATGGTTGACCTTTTGGGTACAAAAAGAAGAGGATGTTCTAAAATACATAGAAGAGATAAATCACAAAGAGAATAATTTTACTATTCAACAAATAACTTCTTATACTTCACATTTTACACACATGACCAAAAGAGAGAAAAACAGAAAAATATTTTGGGAATTCAAAGGGAAAAATAAATCTGATATATGGTATGTCAGCCTAATAGATTTAGATCAGAAGGTTTCCATAAGTTATATAGCCAAACATCTCAAGAGATATGGAATAGTTCAAAATATCCATATTTACAAGGCCAAGATAAAGACTAGGGCCAAGGCCTATTTCAAGCTCCATAAACATATTAAATGGGATTTTGTAAAAGCATAGACAACACCTATAGATATTGAAATGTCCAGAATCATCCTCACGAAATCAGAGTTGACTAATAAAGAGATAAATGCTACTCTCAGCTAGACTGTTAGGTACAAACAAAACATATATCAGCTTGATAGCAAAAGCTTTACATGGTATCCAGGCAAAAGCATGCTACACTCCCAAAAACCCTTATACATTGAAGAAACAGAACTTTATAGTTATCTGTTTTATGACAAGAGAAGATAGGGACAAGACCTACAAATAATATATTTTTTTACAATGTTTAAGACTGTCTTGAAGTGTGAAGAACTCTAGCAATAGAGAAAATACTAGTCCTATAAGTGAAGAAAGGAAATCATGTTATTAAAGATCTCAAAAAATCAACATAAATAATAACTCAACTTTAGATTCACTATTGGACTATGAGTTCACAAGATTCTCTTCCTCCTTCTCTTATCGTCATCCCTATACTATAAAATCCACATGCTTCAGAAACCAAAAACAAACAAAACAAAGAAATAATAATAGTATAAGGCAAGAGAATTATAGAACAACTAGATATCCTACTACAGGTATTAATAAAAAGCCAATAAAAAAACAAAAAACTCACTAGCAAAATATCAGCAGTAAGGATATCAGATCAGAGGCAGTAGAAAACCAAGATCCTCTGTAGCTTATATTGGCCAATCTTGAAAAACTGAGTGATAGAATAAATAGACTTGAAGGACAAATAACCCCAAACAAGATAACTAGAGATAGAAGAGGAGCCAATCGCTCCTAACATAGTGCAACAAGCAATCCAAAAAGTCAAAAGGTGAATATGCCCACTTCATCCTCAATAGCAACTAATAACAAGGGCAGAGAACAAATACAAGAAAAAGAGGTTTATTAGAACAATATTATAATTTAGATCTAATAACATTCTTATAAAAGAAACATGATATTTTTCTTAACAAAAAAAGAAAAAACATAATAATAGAAAAGGAATAGGAAGAATGGAAGACATACAAAAAAGGGTAATTAGAATCAGAACACACAATATCAAAGGTATCACAGATAAAACAAATCAAAGAAATCTAATTAAAAAAATTATAGAACAAGTGATAGGTATAATGGGTTTATGTGAAAAAAAACTTATCCAAACCAATGCCAAATGGACTTTTGATAAATAAAGAGTCTATAAACACTTCTATAGCACCAATCCTGATACACTCTTTGAAGCAGGAGTTAGCCTCCTTATCAGAAGAGACCTAGAAAAAAAGGTAATATCAATCAAAAAAGAAGATAGATATATTATGGCTAATAACTTGCTGATAAAAAAAAAAGATCTATATTATACAGGTCAATATTCCATCAGATAAGAAAAGGGCAAAAAAGTACAAGAGAAAATAATTGGCCTTAGCAAAATAAAACATAGATAAGGTTTTCATACAATTATAATGGGAGATTTTAATACTACTTACAACCTATTAGAAGATAGAATCTTATTTTCTAAAGCAAAATTTAAATCCTCTTGATACCCTAAAATTCCACTGTTTGATTTTCTTGATAAGTGGGGTTTATAGATACACAAGCCATATAGAAAGAAAAAAACAAGACTTCCACAAGATGGGATGCAACAAGAAGTAGTAGAATTGATTATATCTGGATATAACAAAGCTTATCAAGATATCCAATACTATGATTTGATAATGAAGAGATAAAAGAAGTCACAGGAAGCATCACACTATGATTTCTATAACTTTATATGACAATAATCTCTTTATATTAAGTAACACCATAAAGTCTCCTAAAAAACAATTAAAAAGCATAAATATTAAGGGAGCATCTTCAGAACAATGGCAGACCTTTCATGAAAACTTAAATCACAAGTTCAAGACAATATTAGAATCCCTACTTAAAGAAAAACTCAATAAAAATGAAAGGGAAAACCAAGTAAACAAGATCTGAAAAATCTTCAAAAGACAAATCTGCAAAACAGCCTTCAACAAGCTCACAACTAAGAAACTAATTATATATAAAGAAAAACCTAAATATAAATATAGTTCAGAGTTTATTACATATAGAAAAACCTTACAACTGAAAGAGCTCTTCAAGAAGACTAAAGCATCAAGAAAAATAGCCAAACTGTAGACCCTCAGTTTGGCAATAAAGAAATATAATATAACATATAGCCCTAGCCATCAGATTGAAAACCATTGTATCCAATATAACATCTCTAACATGTCCTGGTCATTATTGAAAAAGGATATCCAGGATACAATAGAGGGATTGAAATTTATTAGTCAAAAGATTGAAGCCAAGAAAAAAAGAGACACAATCAAGGTTGCTTTAAAACAATAATGCAATGACCTAAAATTCAATTAGAAAAGAATAATAAGCTTCTTAACAAATAGAACAAGAAACAAAATTGTACTGAACAGGATTAAGGTTACACAGGATAGTACAGAATACATAATAATCAAAACAGGTAAAATAGAGAAGAACTAAGGTAATACCATCTAGAAACATTTAAAAAAAGAGATACCAACTTCAATAGTCTTATAGAAGACTGAAAAGAGGAGTATAGATTCAAGGATTATATCAAGAAACTATGGTATAAATATCTTTTTGAGCCAATCTCACAAGAGAAATTAGATAAAATTCTTTGAACACTTTCAAATAACAAGGCATTAGAATGGTCATAAATTGGCTATGAAATACTTAAGAAACTAAGTCAGGATGGAAAGGAAATCCTGAGATGAATGTTAAACAACTTCTTAAGATGGGAGGTAACCTCCACTTGTTGAAAACATAGTTATATATATTCCATAGCCAAACCAAAACCGTGAGAGTTTGACATAATAAACACAAGATCCATAGTTCTGTTGAAAGTCACAAGAAAGTGTTTCACAAAAATCCTTACCAATAGGATGGGAAATATCTATAAAGTCAATAACATCCTCAAAGGTTTCAAATTCGTGGGTCTCACTGGAGAAAATACATCAGAACCAATCTAAATCTTTAACAATATCTGTAAAGATGCAAGAGAAAATAAAAAAAAATTGTAAATACTTTTCCAAGATACCACTAAAGCCAATAACACAATTAATCTGGATATGCTAGTCAAAGCAATGTAAAGGATCAGAATACTAAAGGATTTTATCATAATCATGTTGAGCCTATTTCAAGACAGAGAATTTCAAGTCATCTTTGAAAATGATCTTATAGAATTCATAAAAACAGAAGATGGCATCAATCAAGGAGAAATCATCTCACCACTGCTATGGCAAATATGCTATAATCCTTTACTCTGCAAGATTCAGAATGATAAAGAAAAGGAATACAAAATGTCGATCACCTGGAATCCAGATTTCAAAGGACAGATCACAAGAAGGCTAGAATTAGAACATGCAGCTATAGCCTTTATATATAATATAACATGAATAGCAAATCCAAAAAGGATATGAAAGAAATTCTCGAAACTGCAAGAGTCTTCTACAAAGTCAATGATTCCAAATCAATAGTAATAAATTAGTCCTAATTACTATTAACAATTCTAATTGCTATTTAGAAGAAGTTCAGACTGGTATAGAAAAAGAAGTGATAAAGGAGCTCACTAGGACAGAACATATAAGATTTCTAGGAATCTGGACCGGCAATTAAAAAACTACAGTTGAACTCAAAGAGAGGGTAGTAAAAAAGATTAATATAGTGATTAGAGCTCTTAAAAACAAGAAATTAACAGATAAACAAATCCTGTATATTTTAAACAAGGTATTAATTCCAAGGATAGAATTCAGAATATAACATAGTATACTACCCTAGAAAATATGCAATACTCTAATAGCAATATATAGAAAGCTTTTCAAAAACAAGAGTACCCTATATAGATTTATACCTAATAGTATAATACATTACCCAAAGATTTATAACCTGAAAAGTATCTGGATGCTCCAGTGAAAAAGCCAAATAACAGGATTATGTAATAGACTAAATAATCCTGGTCCCATAAGAATCATAACAATTATCCAACTCAAACAAACACAGATAAAGAATTGGAAACCACTTAACCTATTAACATGCAATTCCCTGAATTATTTATCAGATAAAGGAAACTTTATGCTCCAAGTAATGAAGTTGGCTAAAGATATAGGAATAACCTTTTATAGTTAGAAATGGCAAGAAATCTTCGAATGGAACAAGAAAAATAGTTTAATTAAGTAACACCTTACATTAGAAGAATATAAAAAAGCCATACCATTACTAAGAAACAATAAACTGTTGTACATAAACCAGCTAATTGATTAAGCTACTAAAGAAATTAAGGATTGGCGAATGCTTCAACTACTTCAGAACACTAGTAAAGGTCCCATTTCTGAATGGTTTCAAGCTTTAATCAAAACTCTTTCAAGTAATAGGATAGGTCAACTCATGAGTACGTGAAAAAGAGATTTGACAAAGTGGGAATCAGAATATATTACAATTAATCCAGACCGTGACAAACGACAAAAACTACGGATAATTACAAAGAAAGCTGGTCATAACATAATTTGGAAAAAACTGTAACAGACAAAAGTAGGACACAAAGTCAATATCAAACACTTTAACTACTGTAGTAATAATAATACTTAAAAGATGATATTAACAAAGTGTCCAGGATACTCAGAGAGTACAAGATAAGAAGGGAGATATACAGTATATTAAAGAAAGATATAAAAGATATATATGAAGTTTCATATTTCAATACAAGAAAGTTAATCAAAAAGCTTAAGAACTAACAATCCTCTGCTCCAAGATATTACTAGAAGGAACAATGAAAAAAGTTACTAATATGGATTCAAATCCTCAAACCTTAGCTTCAACCAATATAGTGAATTATATAGATATCTAAATATGAGAAGAGGTTATCATTAAAGACAATGTTATAGAAGGAGTATATCAAGACCATCTAATAGAAATACTTCAATGCAACCTGAAATTCAATGTTAAAAAACTAATCTTCTATTCTGATGGATCACATATTAATCTTGGAAAGGAAGAAATGAAAATGGGAGTAGTATAGATCCAGATAAAAGATATGGATAGAAAAAGTAAATTTCAAACAGGAGTAGACATTTGGCTCTTCTCAATACATGCAGAACTTGTAGCAATTGTCACAATACTTCTGGTGGTTCCAGTGAGTAGTGATATAGAAATCCATATAGATAGTCAGGCCTATATTTTCAAGTGAAAAACAATAGAAAGAAAAGATCCAAAGTGAACTTACAAAAGATAGTTAAAGGAAAAAACTGGTTCCTGTAGACACAAATATTAGAATTAATAAAGAAAAAGACTATAAACATGCAACTTATTAAAGTTAAGACACATTCCAATGATCTTCACAATGAAGAAACAGATGTCCTAATCAAAGAAGCTCTGAAACTCCTAGCAATAGAATGGAAAGAACTAACCTCATATAAGATTATCACAGAAATTAGATAACAAGAAAAGATGTTGGATAATCTAATAAGACAGTTTGTCAAAAACATAAACAATAAAACAAATGTCTTCCAGTGGATATAACAAAACAGAACAAAAAAAAGATGGAGTTATCAAATTATAGAATAGCAAGATCATACTTGAAATCTTGTATAGAAAAAAATAAAAGAAGGATATATCTGATCTTTCCTTACTAGTCCTGTGCAAAAGCTTATAAAAAGAATCGATAATAAGACAAAAAGATAGATATCAAAGATGTAAAGAAGAGTGTATAACCAAATAAGGAAAAAGATTTGAAACAAAAGATGTGAGAAGATAATTGAATGTGCATATTTATAGAGGATCCATAGAGTAGAAAAAATCAACCAACCCTTAGGCACATATAGCTTAAAACCATTAGTCTCCAAAAGTAAAGATTCTCTATCAGAGGAAGGAACTCCAGAAAAAGAAAGCCTGAAAAAAATTCTACTCAAAGGCGTTATTTATGGAATGAAGTGATTGGGTTTTAAGCTTGATCAGAACAACGGATAGTGATCTGCAATAGTAATCTGCAGGCAATGATGTTAAGGATTGAAAGGATATTCACCTGAATCATTAACAAAGCGATAAATCACTCCCGAAGTTGCACTTAAAGTTTTGGTATATTAAGATAAAACAGCAATGAGTGAGTTAGGTAAAGTCTTAGCTTTAGTAAATCATTTAAAATATATAGTATACAAATGTTAATAAAACACACGTATCTAGCCTAACCTAGGGTATAAAAAAAAAATTATAAGTTAATCATTATATAAATAATCTATATAATGTTATAAATATTTTTAATATTTTAATAAAAATAAAGATATATTATAATAGCATAATAGTATATTAAAAAAATAAAAATAAAAATAAAATTTTATTTAAATTTTATACAAATAAATAATTTTTTATCATAATAAAAGTTTGTATTAAAATAAAATATAATTTAAGAAAAATTTTTTTATTAATTCTCTAATAATCTATAAAAAAAAATATTTGCAAAAAGTTTTTATACTTTTTTACTAATAAAGTCTTAATATTTTTTTTAAACTTGACTTCTAGTAATTAAAAAAAATCAAGTAACATCTTTAATATTAATGGTAAAAAAAAAGTTTTCAAAAAAAAAACCTCTCAATTATAAAGTATTTGAAGATCTTTTTAATATTTAAAGCAAAAGATTTATAAAGATTTTCTATAATAATAAATTTATTTTCTTCTTTTTTGATTGTTTTTATTTTTTTCAAATTTCTATTTTTACAGTTTTTTGAAGAATTTTATTTATCTTAATTTGAACTTGAATTTTAGATAATACAAATTCTTATTAAAGATAATTGAGTATAAAATATATTAGTTTTTGAAATATAAACAAGCTTTATGAATATACTTATGCATTCTAATAATATTATTGATAATTGAAAAAAATATTTTGAAAATATTTACTCTTAAAAGTTAAAGTTCTTTAAAAAAGATATTTATAATATTAAATATTAAGAGATAAATAATATAAATTACAAATTTTTATCTTTTTTTTAAGTTTTAATAATAATAAAATTTTAATAAACAAAAGTTAAGATTCAAATGCTTTTTTTAAGATATTTAAATTTAATATTTATTTAAATAAAAAATTAGTTAGATTAATTTATCTAATACTATAAATTATAACAAAAAAAATTTTTTTTTGTGATTCAAATAAACAAGAAAAAATTTTCAATTAAACAATCTTTTTGAGAGAAGAATGATTTTGTTTTTGGATTTTTCTGATATAACCTTTAATTGTTTTTATTTTTAATTATTATTCTCTTTTCCCTTTAAATTAGCAATTTATTGATTTTCAAATCAATTAATAATAGTAAACTATAGATAATAATTCTGATAAATAATAGTTAATTCAATTATATCAGAAAATTAAAATATTGTTTTCAAAATCCAACTTAAAATACTTTTATATAATAATAAGTTTTTTATTTTATAAAAGTCTATAAATTATTATAGATTTTATTTTAAATTCTTTATAAAGACAATATAATAGTAAATTAATATATATATATATATATATATATATTGATCTGTTATTCTATAAAAGTTATACCCAATTATCCAGAACCAGTCTAAATAGATTAGGCTATATAAAGATGGGACTTCTGACCTTTCATCGATTAGAAGTTGAAATTTAAGATCATATTACCAGAAGGATTACATAAATTAAGGCTTTTGATTTAATTCATTATAAAACATCCTAAACTTACTTTACCCTGGCAACCTCTAAAACTTTCACTTTTTTAATTTAGAATATTCCAATATAATACTTTACTTAATTAAAAATCAATTAATAAGAACTGGTTAAATATCATAGGTAATAACAAAGAAGATAACATATTCCCTTCTAATATTTAAGTGAATAATATCTAAAAATATTGTAGGGTATTTATATACTATTAAATATATACTGAAAGAACTAGTTTAGTGAATTAATAAAGTCAATTAAGCCTTATACTAACTAGTTTAGTATAAAGATGGGTTCCTAAAGGTAGAGATAGGGACAAAGGTCAAATGTCCTTTACTAGAAAATATTAAAATTTTTAAATTAATAACTATAAAAAAACTACACACAATTGTTTTTTATTATCTAAATTATTAATTTATAATATTTTTTGACTTTTGTTCCTATTAAAGTAAAGAACTATGAATTTTGTTCTTCAAAAATAAACATAAATGGTCTGTAAAATTTTATATGCTAAATATTTTAGAGATCTATCATTAGTTTAGCATCATTATTTATGACTGTATATTAATTATCCAATTACTAGCTAGATATATCTACTCTTTAAATAATAATAAATTTAGCTAGGATTGTTGCAATAGGTTAATATTAATCTATATATATATAGAAATATATAATATGTAGAGATATTTGATATACTGTAATAACAGTGGAATTAAATTGTCAAATAAAGTTTCACATCTAATACTAGTTGTGGTTTAAATATAAAAAAAAAAAAGTATATATTAAAGTATAATTTTTTTTTCTAATTATTTTTTTATAACTTTTTTCACTAATCTTTTGACTATACACAAAAAAGATGTTCACAAGAAGTTTTTACACTTCCTTGCTAATAAAGTCTTAATACTTTCCTTAAAACAACTTGAAGTATGACTTCAAGAG
>CAJVPT010006832.1:0-10656 GCA_910592055.1 Acaulospora colombiana
ATTGTTTATGAATTGAATTTCTAATAAAAACTTGCATTTAATGCTCATTTGCGATAAAAAAAAAAAAAAAAAAAAAAGATTAATTTATATATATTAATCGATTGTTTCATAAGGATGATAATGCCTTTTTATATTCTTCAAATGTTAAATATTCCGGAATTGACTATAGCTTTTGATTCATTCAAAGATATCATTTCACTTATAACTCTAAAAAGTTATTTTCAAGTCCTTGGCTAGCTTTATAACCTGTAATATAAATTTCTTTTATCATTAAGATAGTACAAGAATTTATATAAGAAAAAATTGCAGAGCTCCTAATATTTAATTTATGCTTGTTTCAATCTAATGATTATAGTAAACCCTGCTAGACCTTGATCATTTATTCTATTATAGAATCTTGTAATTTGACTTTCTTTTTGAAGTATCTATATATTTTTGAGATTATGTATCTTTGAATAGTAAATTACACTATTAGGAATGGATTTACATAAAGCTATTTTGTTCTTGAAGTGTTTGTGATATATTGCTATTAAGTTATTGTATATTTTCCAAGACAATATGCTATATTGCATTTTAAACTCCATTCTTGGAATTAATACTCTATTTGATATATAAAGAGCTTGCTTATTTATCATCTTTTTGTTTTGATTATTTATCTAAATATCTAGAAATTCTGCTTGCTTTCCCCTATTCAGTTCTTTGATTACTTCTTTATTGATTTCAATATAAACTTCTTCTAAATAGGAGTTAGAATTATTAATAGTTACTAGTATTGATTTATTATTATTAATTTGGAAGTTATTTACTTTATAAAGATTCTTGCTATTTCTAAAATCTTTTTTATGTCTTATTTGAATCTTGCTATTTAAGTAGTATTATCTATAAAGGCTATAGCTATATATTTTAATTCTAGCCTCTTAGTAATATTACTATTTAGTTCAAAATTCCATAAGACTACTATTTTATATTTATATTTTTTATTTTCTTGAATTTTATATGATAAGAGATCATAGAAGATTTTCTACATAAGTAATAAGATGATTTCTTCTTGGTCAATTCTATCTCCTGTCCTTATTGGTTTTGTGAGATTATTCTCAAATATTACTTTAAACTCTCTATTTTGGAACAAACTTATTAAAATTTTGATTAATTTTTTAAATATCTTTATTCTTTTTATTGCTTTTATTAATATTTCCAGACTGATAGTATTATATGCCTTGGCTGTGTCTTGAAAAAGTATTACAATTCTTTTTTATTTTCTCTAGTATCTTTATAGATATTATTAAGAATTTGAATAAGTTTTGCTATACTTTTTCCTGGTAATCCTGCATAATTGGAATTTTTGAGAATATTGTTAATCTTGCAGATATTTTTTATTCTAGTGGTTAGAATTTTGATAAAATACTTTCTGGTAATTTTCAATAATATTATTAGTCTTGTGTTTGCCAATTTATATCTCCATGGTTTTGATTTAACTATTGGATATATGTGATTTTATTTCCAACATATAGGTAAAACTTTCTATAATAAGAAGATATTTAATATTTTTTATAAGTATTTTTTTTCTTCTTGTTCTAACTTTCTTAGTATTTTGTAGCTAATTTGAGATTTTTCTGGGGCTTTGTTATTTGGAAGAGCACAAAGTGTTTCTTCTAATTCCTCATGTGTGATTGGCTCTAGAAAGGTATTGTATTATATATTTTGAATATACTGTTTGAAGATATATTCTCTTTCCACTTTTCAATAAAATTATTCAAATTGGCATCACACTTTTTGAAAATCTTTTGATGGTATCATCTTATTTCTTTTTTGATCTTTTTTTTGTTTATTGTGATGTAATATATTCTATATTATCTTGTTTGATTTTAATCTGATTAAGTATTATTTTACATTTTTCTTTATTTATTAATGAGTTTAACATATTCTTTTAATTATATTTAAGATTATCACATCTTTGTTTTAATATTGATTTGATCTTTTCTCTTATCTTTTTGGCTTATAAGTTTTGATATATAAACTAAACCTCTCTATCATATCTTAGATATTTTTTTAAAAGATATCCAGAAGATGTTAGAAATACTAAATTAAATGTAATAGTTTTCTATTTGATGGTATGGATTATGAATAGCATTATGTTTCTCAATAACTATATTGAGCTTTTATACTTTTGCTATTTCTTTTAATGCCTTTATTTTCTTAAAAACTGTTTTTAATAACCTTTCTATATTGTATGAATTCTGGACTATATTTATATTGCTTCTTCTTATTTGAGACCTATTTTTGATTGCTAATTTGTTAAAGACTGCACTATAAATTAGATCTTTGAAGATTTTCCAGATTTTATTAACTTGTAGTTCTCTTTTACCTTTATTAAGTTCCTCATTAAGTATCAGCTTTAATAAGGTTTGAGCTTATGGTTCAAACTTTTTTGAAAGGCTTGCTATTGTTCAAGTAATATTTCTTTTAGGTTGATTTTTCATGTTTTGATTGTTGTGTAGTATCTAATGGTCTTGTTTTTTATAAATAGATTATTATCTTATAATGTTATCAGTAGCATAGTATAATCACTTCCAGTAGTCTCTTTCATATCTTGATTGTTGAATTGTAGAATTATATATTTTGCCAAGTCTCGTGACATCCAAATAAAATATATTCTATTACTATTTGTGGCATCTTGTTTTGTAAGGGTTTTGTTTTTTTCCTTCCATATTGCTTGTATATTTAGAAAGCCCTATTTATCAAAAAAGTTGAATAAAGAGATCTCTGGACACCAAAAAGGCCTAAAACATGTTCTAGAGAAAAATATTTTATCTTCTAATAGGTTGTATAGTGTATTAAAGTTACTATTATAATTATATAAAAACTATGCTCATGTTTTTCTCTAATAAAACTTATTAAATTGTTTTGCACTTTCTTGTATTTATATCTATCTGATGGAATATAAACCTGTATAATACAAATTTTATTTCTTCTTGTTAACAGATTTATAATGATCATATATTCATCTACTTTATTTATTAATGTTATTTGTTTTTAAAGATCTTTTCTTATTAATCGATTCATTTTTGCATTATATAAAATATCTTTATTAGTGCTATGAAAGTATTTATACTCTTTCTGATTATTAAAGGCCCATTTTGCATTACTATATATTAACTTAATCTCACATAGTTCTACTAAGCCTATATCATGTTTACTTATCTCTTTTATAAGACTGTATTGATTAATTTTATCAATAATATCTTTAATATTATATGTATTTATTCTTATTATTCTTTTTTCCATGTTAATTTCTTCTTTTCTATCATTATTTTGTTTGACTTTACCTTTTCCTTTTTTGTTCAGGAAGTCAGTTTTTTTATTTAGTAAAAATATTTTTAGATTTAAATTATCTAATTATATATTATTATACTTTTTTTTTTGTTGATGTTTGTTTCTTTTAAGATTTCTATTAGAAATAAACTAGGTTCATTTTTTCTCTTGTTATTTTGAACAACTAATATGCCTTTTTAAAAATAACTTGCTCCTCTTCTACCATATTTTGTTTGTCTATTAATAATTGTCCTATCTTCTAGTTTGGCCATTCTGTACTTAGTTTTTCTATATTGACTAAGATATAATATAATGAATCTTTCTTATTTTTTATTTCTGTATTTGACTTGTTTTTATTAAAACTGCTATATTGATTAAGTCTTAGGTTACCAATGGATTCTTTATTGCTTCCTGTGCTAGGTTCTTGTATCTTTCATTGTTTATTTGTTTTATACTTCCAATTTGAATTCTATAAGATCTTCTTTGACTTTTTGAAGGTAAATTTCTTGAAAGTAACTTTCTTGCTGACAGATGACTTTTACTAGATAAAGAAAAGGAGCTTATTAATTTGTTTTCAGATAGTGAGTTCATGGATACCTCATTGTCTATTTCAACTTTTCAATTTTGTATCTTGGCTCTTTTTTTTTTCTGTATCTGGGATCTTTTTACTTTTTACTAATGTATTCTTTACACTTCATAATAAACATAACCCCTGCATAACAATATATTATTTACAGGCTTTGTTAAGAGCTTCTTTTGTTGCAAAGCCTATGACTGTAAAGTTTTGTTTTTTTAGTATAAAGGGACTTCTTGGGATATAATATGCCTTTGCTTCTATATAATTGAGTATTCTGGCTATCAGATTTAAATAGATCTAATTAGTACCTAATAATCTTGCAAAGTTTGGATTTTATTTCATTAGAATAATATCAATATCTCTATCTGTTAATTCTTCTTTGAAAAAGATAGCCCTAGTAGTTTCTATTTCTAGAGGGGTCATCCATAAGATTTCTGGATTTATTTTCTAATAACTATATCATTTGATATAAGCCTTGACTCTTCTTTTGTTTTAATCTTATAAACATATATATTTCAAACCTTTCCATATTTTTTTAGATATTTTTTTATAAAGTGAGAAAAGTTTTATATTCTATATCTATTAGGTTAATATACCATATATCTTTTTCTTTTCTTTTTTTTATTGATCAAAAAAATCTTCTTGTCTAATACCTCTATATTTGTATTTGATTGTTAGTTTTGTTTTCAAGCTATTGTAAACAAAAGGTCTCTTCTTTTCTATTTATTTCTTCTAGACACTTGAAAAGATTTTCTTTTTTTTTTTCAGGTGAAAACTTAACTATTAATTTCCATAATAAATTCTTTCTAAAGGAAATTGTGTTTATTTTGTGATAATTTTAGTATACTATTCAATTATACTTTGGTTTTTTTTTTTATTGTCTTTTAAAATATGGACTGTTATTGTCCCAACTTTGTATTTATTCTTTTTGTTTATAAAGTAGGGATTTAGTGATAGAGCTATTTGCCTGTTTTTTGTTACATAGAAGTTGCACTTGCTTATTATAGTCTTGAATTTTATCTTTGAGTATTTTTGCTTCTATTTTTTCTTGTTCTTAACTATCCATTATCATTATTTTATTGTTCAATGTTAATTTATGTTCTAACTCAATAGTGATCTCCATTGAAGTGTATTGCATTCCTAATAACTTTTCCTTGATTATATCCAAATATCTATCTTCTATATAAAATTAGAATAGATTTTTCTCCTTTTTCTTTCTATTATACCAGAAATAGATAATATATTGTATAAGAATTCACTCTTTATGGAATGTTGTTTTGTCTACTCCTAGAATTTTGGTGATGATACTATTCAATATAGTATATGTTTTCAGAACAGTTGCCATTATATCATTGTGAATAGTTATATTTTTTTGTTGAATAATTTGTTGTGTAGTTCATAGCTAACCCATTTCATCATATTTCTTTACCAGTTGAACTAGTATATCAATAATATTTTCTTCTTTTTTGTTTGCTATCTAAAGTATTTATTTTGCTTTATTTATGATAGTTTATATGCATAAATTGATATTATTATTATAAGTTATATTGTATTATAAGTGGTTATATAAGTAAATTAATTTTTGTTCTTAATACTATTTTAGTGACTATTGTTAAGCTTGCTAGTCCTGTTTTGATATAAATAAGACTTGTGCTATTGCTTATTATTTGGTATTAGTATTGTTTACTTGTTTTGACTGGTTCACTGCCTGTATTTGAAATATTTTGATAGCTTGTTGATATTGATTACTTGATGTTATTTTATTATAATCATTGATCTTATCAATATAGTAGCTTTATTGTATTGCTATAGTAGATCTTAATAGAACATGTTTTGAAAGTTGACTTTTACATATATAAATGTTTACACTATTTGTTGATATGTTTGATATTGAGAAATTGATAGTTTGTATATTAAACTGTTTAGATTTTGAAGAGCTCTAATGTTCTTCTAGATCTTGGACAATTTGAGATTATTTAATTTATCAAGCTAATTTATCTCTTTTCAAAGATTCTTGTAATGTCAAGAAAGGTGTTAATTTGCATTGGTTTGGTTGCAAACTTTATGAAGTTAATATTGACTTACTCTTTTCTAACTGTGAATCAGTTACTATTTGTTTGTTCTTTTTCCTATAAATTAAGGAGATAAAGCAATTGATAGAAATAAAAGTCTTCAAATATCAACTAATTTGAAATATTCAATATAGTCTTGTCTTGTATTAAAATGTTTTTGGTTTTGTGTTGTAGTTGCAAGAGTATATTCCTTATATTTAATATTGTTTCTTTTTTTAAATTTTCTAAAAAGGAAATTATGAAGATCTGGAGATTTTCAATTTTTAATTATATTTTTTCAATAAGATTTTATTGATTTGTCTTATTTTGTAAATACCTTTAACATTATGTATACCTATTCTTATTGCATTTTTATGTATTTTATCTTCTTCTCTTGATATTCTTTTTCCTGGTTTATATTTAGCTTTATAATTTAAGAATATTTCTTACTCCTTTTGTAGAAATGCTGTTATATTTGAATTTCTATTATTTTTTATTCTATTATTTTTATTTATAGATTATTTCTTGCCCATGTTATTACTTTTTGATAAAAAGGAACTGAGCTGTTACTCCTCTTAATTAGTATAGAGGACTAGTGTACCTTTAGGAACTATTTGCTTCTCTTTTATATTGTCTTAATCTTTTGAAAGCTGTTTATTCTTCCAGTATATCTATTTTATTATATAGTCTTTCTAAATTGGTTAGAATATTTTTTAGAGAGTTTTATATACTTTCTACACCTGTTTTTTTTTTTTTTAAGTATTTATAATTGTTGCTTTAATGATTTTGTATTGGTTTCTTGTTGCTTCTTATTGCTGAATATTTATCAGATTGATTTCTTTCTTGTTTTTTTTTTACTGTTATAGAGCTATCTAATTTGTTTTTGATTTTAGAAACTATAGTATCTGTAGAATTACAGTAAAAGCTGAGTTTATAAATTTATAATTTGATTGTAAGTCTAATATTGGCTTCATATTTATTTCTATTCTATTATATCTACTTCTTATACTAAAATTTTTTGTTTCTTTTTTTAGATTTTGTTTTCAAGCTAATATATGTTTTATTAATGTCCAATAATATAGCAGAATAGTTATTTCTTTTCATTAATATGTTATTGATTTGTTCTAATTTGAAAATATAGCTCTTGATATTTTTATATCAATTGAAGTTGTCTATTTTGTTTCTGGATTATTACTAAGGTATTTGTATCATTTTATACAGTATAAGCTTTTACTGGAGTTTTTATATTTACTTTATAAATATAAATATTTTAAACCTCTTTATATCTTTTTAAATATGCAAATATAAAGTGTTTGTTGGCTATTTGATCTATATCTACTAGATACATACTATATATCAGATAGTAGTGTCTTTTTCAGTTGTAGATTCTTGAAAAACTTTTATGTTTAGGTTTCTTTCTATTTTTTGTGAATTGTGAATGGCCTGGAATTGTATTTTAAATAGTAAAGTTGTTTTTTTTTTTTTTTGTTTCTTCTATACACTTGTGAACATCTTCTTCTTCTTGTATCCAAAAGACTAGCTATTTATTTTCATTGACAAATTCTTTCTTTAAAAAACTTTCTTCTTCTTGTGGAAGTTTTAAAATGTTACTCAAATATACTTTAGTTTTATCTTTTATTTCTTCAAGAATATTAGTTATTATTGTATCCAATATGTAAATTCCTTTTTTTTTTATAAAATATGGATTTATTAGTGAAGCTATATCTCTGTTTCTAGTAGCATAAAAGCTATGTTCACTAATGCAATAACTTTTTATTTTTTCTTGGAAATTTTGTAATTCTATCTCTATTATTTCCTGGATACATGTCATTGTAATTTCATTGTCTATTGTTGATTCAATGTTTA
Source organism: Acaulospora colombiana (assembly GCA_910592055.1). Lineage (NCBI taxonomy): Eukaryota > Fungi > Glomeromycota > Glomeromycetes > Diversisporales > Acaulosporaceae > Acaulospora > Acaulospora colombiana. Next base: position 7,807 of record CAJVPT010006832.1, read on the forward strand.
ATTGCTCAACAATTTTCATTAATTGATATTTAGGTTTACAGAAGTCTTTAAGGTTGTTGTTAATTACTAGAAATCTATCTTCTATATAGGATTATAAAAGGTCTTCTTTGTTTTTTTTTCCAAGTTGCCAAAGATATAAGATGTGTTGTATTAAGATTTGGTCTTTGTAAAAGGTTGTTTCACCAACTCTCAGTATCTTGATAATAATACTATCTATAATAGTATATATTTCTGATACTGTTACAACTTTTTATTTGAATTCAATTTCTCTTTGTTGCAACAACTGCTAGGAGACTCATAGTTTTGAGTATCTGTCATGTGTTTCTAAAAGTTTAACTAATATATTTACTATATTCTTTTTTCTTTTATCCACTATCTGTAGTATATATTGAGTTCTATTCAAATTTTTTTTTTTAACTTGCAGTCAGGTCAGCATGGCAAGTCTTTATTGTATATATGCTAGGTATTTACAAATTATTGCAACTTTCACATCTGATTCACTCGTCATCAAAAAACTATTTCTCTAAATGCAACCTAGGAAATAATATTTCGCTTCTTTACTAATTTGAATAATTCCTCTAATTAATAAAATTATTGCCTACAGGTTATTACTATAGATCATTCTAAGTTCTATCTGTAATTAAAAACCAAATCACTTTATTTTGTGCCAAATTCAATCTTTAATGATTGCCATATACTTCTTTTCTTCTATTTCTTTGATGTCCTCTAGGTTCAAGTTCTTTGGAGATAACAATAATTCTTTTTGGTCCTGTTCAGTTTGGTTGTCAAGTCTGGGCTTGGGCCTTTTATTTCTTTTGTCCTCTTCTGTAATATTATGCTTCTTTTCCCATTCTATAACTTTGATACAGCGAGTATTCCAGATCTCCTTTTTAAAGTATGTTCTCATCTTTTAACAGAGTTTATCAATTATATCTTATGTGTTTGCTAGTGGGATCTTGAGCTGCTCTTTGAGATACTTCTTTAAGGAAGTGGTCTTGTTTTCTTCTATGTATCCACAAATGGTATTAAAAATGCTCCTGTCAAATTTCTGGATCTCTTCTAACTATTTGTCTATTTAGTTACTTATTTTAGATTGAACTTTTTTCTTCTCTTTTATTTCTTTACTGATAAGTTTATTAATCTTTTCATTTGCCTTTTATCAATATTGAGTTCTATTCATATTATTATTATATAGAATATTATGTTATGTATATTAAATATAATAAGTTCTATATATGGCAGTGACAACCTGCTGGCAATGATGCAATGGACTAGGAGGGTCTTTACCCAAAGACACTGTGGAGCAAAATATTGTCCCCAAGGCCGAACTTAGAGGCTTTATACTTACGATGAGTTAGTTAGATTAGAATAATAGTTTAGTTATAGTATGTATCATGCTGCTTGAATAAAAATGTACTTTTGTCTTCATTTGATTAATAAACTGACGATCTAGCCTGGCTACGGGTACTCAAAAAAAAAAAATATAATAAGTTCTATATTATTACTTAACTATTGTTTTGCTTAGTTATGGTGTTATTACATGTCAATCTTATTTATTTGTTTATCAGTGATCATTTTTAGAATACAAATAAACTTATAATATTGTTGACAAAATATATTTGTTTGAAATAGTACAGAAAAACCTTGATATATTTATTTATTTATATGATTATTCTATTTTGATGGAAAGTTGCTATTGTGAGATTTATGTGAAGAGTTGATCAACTTGTTTGATAATAAATTATATATATTTAATAGCTTGTTTTTTTTATATGTTTATGTTTGCATAATAAAATTTGAAATAGGTTTATTGTTTTGGTGTGTATATATATTAAGACTTTCTTATCTTTAAGAAGCTTTGATATCTTTTTGAATCTTGAAATGATTGAAGCAACTCAATTTATTAAGTAGACTTAATTGCTTTTGAGGTTCTTTGCAATATCAAGAAAGGTGTCAATTTGACTATAAGCTACTGTATATGAAGTTTATATTGGCTCTTTTATTCTGACTATAAAATCAGCTTTTAATTGTTTTTTCTTTTTCTTAAAAAATTTAAAGAAAAAAAAAAAAAATACAAAAAGATTATTATTAGACTTGTTTATACTTCTATCTTTAATATTCCCAGATAGTTTTGTTATATATTTGTTGTTAGTTTTAAGAATATGATGTTTTCTTTTATGTGTTAAAACTAGTTTACTTTTTTTAAACAAATTACCATAAAAGAAAATTTTTAAAAAATTGTGAATTAATGAAAAGTGTTTTTTTTTTCATTTACATCTATATAATTTAATTTTATTTATTTATTTTTTTTTTTATCCTCTGTCAGGTTAAATATGTATGCTTTATTAAACATTAGTATACTATATATATAAAATAAATCGCTAAAACTAAATCTCTAATTAACTCACTCGTCTTAGTTATTACCACTTTAAATGCAACTTCGGGAGTGATTTATCACTTCATTAGTAGCTCAGGTAAAAACCCTTCCAACTACTAATTTATTGCCTGCAGATCACTACTGCAGATCCTCCTTATGAGTTCTGACAGAAGTTAAAATCCTAATCATCTTATTCCATACTTTACTTCTTCTAGAAAGATTTGTTTCAAACCTTTATCTTCAAGTTTTTCTTCTTCTGATATGGACCTTTTCATAGTTATGGTCTTGTTGTTCTGATTTAATGAACTGGCTAACCTTCTTATTTTGTCTTCTCTATGGATTCCTTATGCTTGTTCCCACTCGATCATTCTTGAGCACCTTTCGTTCCAAATCTTTTTTCGAAATTGATTGCAAATCTTCTTCTGCATCTTCACTATCCACTTATGGGCTTCTTTACCTATTCTTTTCTGGCA
>CAJVPT010006833.1:0-10655 GCA_910592055.1 Acaulospora colombiana
TTTTTTGACGATGGGTGAGTTAGTATGTGAAAGTCAAAATATCCTGTAAATATCTTTGTATATATACAATAAAGACATGCCATGCTAGCCTGACTGTGGGCTAAAAAAAAAAAAAAAAAAAAAAAAAAAATATATATATATATATGTCTCTTTTAAAGATTTAAATAAATAAAATCTCTAAAAATATTGAAGAGAATTTATTTTTTATCAGGCATATATTGATAGAACTAGATTAGTAAAACAATAAAAATTTGTAAGCTCAATATTGAAAATTATTCTAGAATTAACTACCATTGATAATTGTATTTTACCTAGAACAAACTACATATACAATTGTTTAATAAAGCACACATAACTAGCCTGACAGAAGGTTAAAAAATAAAAATAATAATAATAAAAATAAAATAAACAATAAATCTACATATACAGTATCTAATATCGGTTGTAATTTAAAAAAATAGTATTTTTCAAAATATCTTTTTAAGAGTTTTTATTTAAGGTCACGTTTACGTGAGTTTAAGCATTAACCAATTCTAGCAATAAATATTAGAAGCAATTCCTATGTATATGAATAATGTAAAGCTAGATGTCTGCAGATGGTGCGACATACCAGTTTAAATAGTCCAAACTATATGCATATAGATTATTAGTTTGAAAGAAACCTTGGACACTTTGGGTCGAAATGTCTGACAACGATCAACAGCAGCTTCAATCTCTGGTTTTGTCTGCCGAGTTGAATTCGGAGAATGAAAATCTTGAACAACTCGGACCGATAATCAAATCAATATACGATACCGGCAGACAAGAAGCGTTTCTTGAACAGCTGGCCGCGTTCGTTAGAAAAAAGGAAAATGAGATAGAAAGAATGTGTAATAGTAATTATCAGGTGTGAAAGTGTTAAAGGTTGTGTGGTACTCTAGTTATTATTTTTGAATGGATACTCTCGAACAAGAAAGTTTGTAAAAATAAATTACTAAAACTAGTCGTTATCCTTAAACTCGTAGGAATTCGTGCACTCCGTGGATCAATTGTTGAAAGTTAGGCAAGGGACAGTCAACCTTAAAAATAAGATAATTGATTTAAACTACGATGAACAAAAGTCGGGAAAAAAAGTTGCCGCAAAGGTAGAATAATCTTGATTATTTCTTGTCGATAAATGGAAGATCGAAGATATCTCATATTTTCCGCAATTCGATTTTAGAAAAAAGAGCTTATACAAACGCGAAGAATTCAGAAAAACATAGATGAGGCAGTTGAAACATTGCAATTGTGTTTACATGTACTCGATATGGCCAATCGAGTTCACAATTTAACTGAAGAAAGAAAATACTTTTCAGCACTGAGGGTTAATATCTTTTAGATTCATAATTTATTGTGCATTAGACTGTAGCTTAATCCGTTCATTATTTTAAAAATAGACTTTAGAGGAACTACAGACTGTTCATTTACGCAAAGTAATTCAATACGAGTTCGCCAAGCATATGCGTATGTAAATATAGACATGCAGGATTTTGTAGGAGGCTTTTATTCTTGAAAAAAATTTTTTGAAAATCAATGCTATACCTTATTTAGAGGAATCCATACCCGTAATGCAGAATAATGTTAAAAACGCAGTAACAAAGGAGATGAAGGAATGGCTATTTCTGTAAGTGAACTATTACCAACCTTCGTACAATCGATTCTATTATTCATTAATTGACATGTCATTATAATAGTGTTCAACAGGATACGCCGAAGCTTGGTAAAATTGCAATGGAACAAATGAGACTGCGTCAAGAACGATGGAGGGAGAAAGTTCGGAGAAACTCTGATTTGCGTTCTGTTTCTGTTAGTTCGCCAATCGAAATAGTGATGAATGAGGAAAACGAGTGTAGGCCTGTTTTCAATCATACAATGTTAATATAACATTTTATATTCTGCCACTTATAAACATTAAACATTATTATAAAGTCAACATTATAGATAACGATCAGGTCAAGATTGATTTTAGGCCGTTATATCAATGTCTTCACATTTATGAAGAACTTGGACAACGAGGTGAATTTAAATCAAACTACGAAGATGATAGAAAGGTAATACATTGCCTATTATGTAATTTATTCTAAGATTGTGAAAATAAGCCTGATTTACTTTTCATTAATAGGCCCAAGCTAATTTAGTACTTTCGCGGTCTTTCACATTGAGGGAAAGCGATGAAAAGAGTTTTGAAGCATTTCTTCAGGAAATCGTGGGTTTCTTTGTTATCGAGCATATCATAGTGCATTCAACTCAAAATTTTCGATCGCAATCGGAAGTGGATAATCTTTGGGACATTGTTATATCAAAAGTTGTGAAAATTTCTTCAGACAGTCTGGAGGATTGCCATGATCCGGTTCTGTATCAGAAAATCAAGTTCACATTATTCACGTTTATTCAAACACTTGAGGTATAAAATTTAGTTTTTCTTTTCAGTTAAAGGAAAGGATTACCTGACCATTCCGCTTATATAACAATAGGATTACGGATATAATGTCCATTCCTTCACGGACCTTATCCTGACCGTATTCCAGAAGTACTCGGAAATGCTGAAACGCAAGTTTTCTGAAGATTTTCATCAGGTAATATTTCTTATATCGAACCCGTGAGAAACAAGATTTCTTACAATACAAATTAATTTAGACAATTCTTGACGATGACTATATGCCTATGCAAGTTCAATTCCCTGAGGAGTATGCAGCCGTGGTCGACGCTTGTTGGTTTAAAGAAGAAGATCACCGAATTAGTCAAGGGTGAATATCGAGATCCAAGAAAGATCATGTTTGGCCAGATTTTCATGATTTTCTACGTATTTATTAAACAGGTATCCAAGAGTGCTTCCATTTTCCCAAGCATATCCATCATGTTGCTTGGACATTAAGAATTTTGTGAGTCAATATTATCAATTTGCGGAAGATGATTCTCGGCAGTACAGTTATGTTGATGACATTGTCAAGCAGGTTAGTATTTATTTTATTTATTATTTTTTTTTTATTCTAACGTTACACTCATTACTTGTTGCGTGTTAACATATTTACCATCTATGACAAAGACTCTAGACAATCTGTTAATAGAACATGTGAATGGTGTGCTACTTGGTAAACTCCAAAGTACAAATATATCACAGATAGTTCAAATAATAATTAATCTAGAATACTTTGAAAACGCATGCGAGGAGCTTGAAAAGTTGCTTAAGGCAAAAAGGTAATTTAATATCCTCCTATGCACAACTCGGGCGTCTGACATCTAATTTTAGTCTCGCGTTTTAAGATCTTCACATCGTGGTGGCAAAATTAAATTGAGGGCAGCTTATGAATTCCACGATACTCGCAAAATGGCCGAAAAACGTATTTTCGAACTAGTTAATTCTAAGATTGATGACTTCCTAGAATTAGCAGATTACGATTGGTAACTTTATGTTTTATATGGCTTAATTGTGTGATCCCGGTTAATTCTTGTTTGATTATTAGGACGCCAGATAGAGTTCAAAACAATCCAAGCCTATTCCTTCAAGGTGAGTCTTGTAAAGTTGGATTGTATGACGAGCGATTTTTATGCGCGCGATTGGTTGCGTTGCATTAATTACAAAGTGACTTTATCTGCTAACATTGTGTTTTACTCGATAAATAATTAGATATGGTTGGTTTTCTTGATGCTCTCATTAATTCTACGTTGTATAATCTTCCAATGTCAATCAAGACTTTCATGTACTTTACTACGCTAAGTCATTTGGCGACATCGCTTCTTGTATGTTTTATCCTTTCTTATGTTTTGTCTATCATTTTAATTTATTTAATGAACGTATTTAAACTTGTTTCATAGGATTTAATTTTAAGTCCCCAAGTGAAAAGAATTAATTCAAATGCTGTTAAAAACTTGAACACCGATGTCACATTTCTGGAGAACTTTGCACATAGTCTTGAAGATAAAAATATTGTTGATGCATTCTTAGAATTAAGACAGGTTATTTCATAATTTAGATCTTTTGGTCCATAATTCCGCGATAGTTGGTATCTTCTTCGTATTGATACCCTTTTTTCATTTACCATACTGTAGATTGTCACATTGCTCAGTTCCGATAACGTGGAGGAATATTTGGATCCTTCGGCGCGGAACAAAAAATATTCCCGCCTCAAGCCTGCAGACGTTGTAAACTTGTTTGAAAAGTAACTAGAATTGCAAAAATGATATTCTTTGACTTTACATGATTTGTAATTAATTGATCTTCACATTTATCATAGATGGTCGCGAGATCAACCGGTATTAACACTGGACCCCGAAGATCGTATCAAAAAACGCGCAATGGAGAGTGTTGTTCGTTCTTTACGATCATCTTTTCATTAAATCCATAGTTGGTGCGTAAAACCTCTTACCTTTTCGTTTTATAGAATTTATTTAATTGAAATTTATTTTGGTTGCATAATACACCAATTTCCCATTATTCCAAATACCTTATCATAATATTTCTATTTCTGATATGCGAACTTTCCTGGTTACAATTATTATATGCACGGAGAGTAATTTGTTTTTAAATAAAATAATATTTATAATAGATTACATTGAAGTATTAAGTTTGAAGTTTTAAGTCTATACAATCAAAATTAAATAACATCTATTAATAAAATATACAGTATTGTAAATACTTTTTTTTTTTTTAACCCACTGTCAGGTTAGTTATGTATGCTTTATTAAACATGATGTAGGCTATTCTATTTACAGTGTCGCTAAAACTAAAATGCTAACTAACTCACCTATCTTGATTTATTTTCAAACTCTAAGTGCAACTTTGGAAGTGATTTGTCACTTCACTAACAGTTCAGGTGAATACCTTTCCAATTATTAGTATTATTGGCTGCAGGTCATCACTGCAGATCACTTTGCAAAGCTCTGACAGAGATCAAAACCCAATCAATTCATTTCATATTCAATTTCTTTTGTCAATATCTGCTTCAAATTCTTGTCATTCAATTTTTCTTCTTCAAGAATTAATGATTTCTTGATCTTGATTTTGATCTTTTGGACTTTTCAACCTGGTCTTCTTACTTTATTCTTTCTATTGATTCCTTGTAACTATTTCTATTCAATTACTCTTATATATCTTTTATTTCAGATTTTCTTCTAGATGTAATTACAAATCTGCTTCTGCATTTTTATAATTTACCTATGAGCTTTTTGTTCTTTTACCATAATATTTGAAATCAGTCATTGTGATAAGTTAGACACTTCTCATGAGTTTTGTACAAAAGTTTAGTGTTCTATAATTACTTTTGAAGATTTCTTCTATAAGTTTGGAGATTGGTTTATCTAGTTTTCTCCTCTTCTCTCTATCATTTATAACTAGTTATATATTTTTTTCTTCCATTTTCTTTTTTTTTTCTTGAAAATGTTTCTTAAATTTCTTTAATATCTCTTTTAATCTTTTTATTCATGCTTCTTGTAATTGCTTTTTATATACTGGTTATTCTAGTAAGTAATTTACTATTTCTACATCTTTGTTGTATTCTATACATATTATTTGTTTATAAAGATATGATTTTTTTATTGCTAGTTTTGTCAAAATTGATAACTTATCATTTGTTAATTTCACAAGAAAACTTTTTTTGCAAGAATCTTTAAAAGAAGTATTTCATATATACCTATCCTTCATTCTATTTCATATAAGGTTCTATATATATTTATATTGATCTTATATTACTGATTTTATTTTTTCTAAATTCTATTCTGCTGTGTCTATAGATAAACTGTTGTCTTGCTATTTACTTTTTTGATGAATTTCCTTATTGAAATATCCAGTGTTATACTTTGTCATTTAATTTCAATAATAATTTGAATAATATGAGATTTTTCCATTTTATTATAGAAAGTTGAAAGACTTTTTTGGCCATAATATATGCTTCTTTATTGTATCTATCACTAGAGTGGACCTTAATCTTGATCAACTCTAAGTTCAAATATTTTTTTTCCACAATATCTAGTATTTGCATCCATAAAGACTAGCTTTTCTTTTTAATCATTTTTATGTGTCTTTCTAGAATCTTTTTCCTTCAATTTTTTTTTATTTAGAGATATAGACTTGATTATTCATATAGCTTTTGGCTTTACTTTCAATAAAAACAACTAATAGTATAGTAACTATTGCTGTCACTTTGACCTTTGTTAATGATAGCTAGTCCTATTCCTGTTTAAAATTTGCTTTCTCTTCCTATTTCTCCTATTTAATCCATACTACTCCCATTTTTATTTTTTTATTTTCATGATTGGCCAGTAATTCATTTGAATAGAAAGTTATTATTTTATTTGACATCTGATTTCATTAAAGTATTTTTATCAAGTGAAACTAATATATACTTTTTTTTATATTGTCTTTAATAATTTTTTCTTCCTAGCTTTCTATTTATATATTTATTATTTTGGTATTTTGAATTTGTTCTTGATTCTCTTTTATTATCTTAAGTATTTCTTTTTCTATAGTTGTCTTGCTTCTTGAAATCTTTAGTATCTAGGCTCTTCTGATAGATTTTTTAGTATTAAGATATAAGACTATATATATTCTATCTCTTTTTTTTATTATTATACAATAGTTATTTTTCATAATACCTTTTAGGCACTCAAAGTATTTTATTAGACTAGTTGTTTATTGGTATTCTTCAGTTACTAAACATTTGAAGTGTTCTATTTCTATATTATCCATTATACTTTCTTTTATTAACTTTTCTCATGTAACATAATCTCTTTTATTTTCTATAACAATCTATATTTTTTGTTATATGTTATGACAATATTTCTTTATTAAATATTTTGATTTCTATTTTGTTCAATCTATCTTTTAAGATCTGATGAGCTATTTTATTCCTTCTTCTTGTATAGTCTTGATTATTGATAGATACTGTATATTGATCATTTACTCATATTCTACATGAGCTATAACATTTTCCAATTTCATGGTTCTTTAATATCTACAATGATTAATTAATTTATATATATTAAACTTTGTTTTTCAGTAAAAGTATAACTTTTTTATATTCATCTAATATAAGTTATTTACTGATTGAACTATTTTTCTTACTCTATTTAAATATGTCATATTATTTCTAGCTTTGAAAAATTATATCCATATCTCTAACTAATTCAATACTAGAAGTATAAAGTTATCTCTATCTAATAGATGATGAAAATATGTATATTATTAGATTTTCAGTATCTAATTTGTGCTTGTTTAAGTCTAATAACTGTTATAACTTTTTTTTTTTTTTTTTTGCCCACAATCATATCACAATGACATATCTTTATTGAAAAATTGAAATGAATTTACAATATTTTACAAACTTTTACAAAGTGACTAACTCGTCTTTATACAAAAGTACTCTAAGTCAGATTTTGAGGACAATATTTTACTCCCCTAATAAATTGATAATAATCTCTATCTACCAGGATCATTGCCAACAGTTTGTCATTGTAGATTGTCTGAAAACCAATGAATTGCTAAGTTAAAAAGGGGAAGGGAAAAAAAGAATTGGGGAAAGGAGACAATTCAAGGCCCACCAAAAAAATCCAAAAATAAAACCAATCTCTTCTCAAAAGGGATCTGCCTAATTGTGAATATCTTTTTTGTGTGTGATCAAAGGATTAGCGGAAAGAGTTGCATATCTTTATTGAAATATTAAAAGAAAATATCTATAATATATATGAACTTTCACTTGATGATTAATTCATTTTTACATATTATTAGTTAAAGGACTACATTACTTAAAAAATATGAGGAGTTCACTAAGCTAGTTCAGACTAAACTTAACAAAATCTAAATTAGATACTCTAGGTCAGATTTTGGAAACAATATTATACTTTTCTAATAGATTGATTATATTTTCTATCTATCAGGATCATCATTTATAGTTTGATACTATATATTATTTCAAAAAATAATGAATTGCTGAATTACAAACTGGAAAAAGAAAAAAAAAGAAAAGAAAACAATTCACAGTCCTTCAAAAAATTCTTATTTAAGTAAATAATCTCCTCTTAAAAGGAATTTACTTGATTGGAATATTCTCTAAACTTTAGATTATTTAAGAAACTTGATTATTTCTAAATATTAAAATTTCAAAAAAAATGTTTGAGAAATTTACCCTTCTACTAATATATAAATTCACTTATTATAAGACTAATGTCAGTATCATATTATAGTAGAGTTAGCTTGACTAGAATAAAGAAGCCTTTGCAAAAACTTTGTCTAATCAGAATAGAAGTTTGAAGATCTTAACTTTCTTTCTGAAAAAGTCTTTTCACTACTTAAGGGACTTGATTAAAAGATAGTACTATATTTTATACTCTTTACTTGCTTTTTTATATCATAACTGTCTTTCTTGAAAACTTATTTAATTAGAAATTAACTTTTTCATTGACTTTTCTTTTCAATTATCAATAATGTCATTGAAATACATGAGTATAATCAATAGGAGCTTATTTACATTTTAAAAACTAATATGTTCCATGTCAGCCAATCACCTTTAATAAGAATTTATGTTACCTAAAATTCAAGATCAAACTGAGGTAGGTAAGATTCTCCAAAAAACTATAAAAGTAAAAGCTTTAAGAGGACACAAATGGTTAAAAAGGAAGAAAATAAATCTTTTTACTATAGAAAACCTTTATATATCTCTCACTTAAAAGGTTAGAAAAACCTTTAGATACTTTATAATCAGTTCTTCTTTCTTTGAAAACTTTCTTGATATTGGTATCAAAGGTATTACTTGATTTTTTTAGTTATTAGAATTTAAGTTTTTGAGTAAAAAGATTTGTAAACAAGAGAGAAAGTGTAGAAATGTCTTTTGGAGTTATACTTCAAGTTGTTTTAATAAAAGTATTAAGTCTTTATTAGTAAAAAAGTATAAAACTTCTTGTGAACATTTTTTTTGTATATGGTTGAGGATCAACAAAAAGAGTTATTCTGTAATTTGTTTATAGGATATAATATTATATTAATGTAACTATTTATTTAATTATATCTATATATAATTTAATAAAGTATATGCATATAATTGATTTGATTAAAAATAAATAAATAATTTTTTAATTTAATTAATAGATATATTATATATACTTATATTAATATTAACTCTTTTAATTAATTTTCTGATCATATACAAAAAAGACATTCACAAGAAGTTTTGATACATTTATACTAAAAAAGTCTTATCATTTCTTTAAATCAACTTAAAAAGTTTTCTTTAGAACTTACTTACCTTTTCTTTATCTTATTTACAATCTTTTTTGAACAAATTGAACTCTTATGGCTTGTAAAGTTTAGCTCACACCTTTACTATTTATGGCAAAAAAGTTTCTAATAAAAAAAGAACCAACTGTAAAGTACCTATCACTTCTCAGTTATAATAGAGAATTAACAGAGATAATGTTTCAGTCAAAGGATCCACTCTTTTACCTTTTGACTGGTGTTATGTTCTCTAAGAACTATCTTTTTTACAGTTTTCAGGAGAATTTTGCCTACCCTAGTTTGATCTTAAAATTTCAGGTAGTACAAATATTACTGATTCTGATTGGCTGATATAAAATATGTTAAATAAGATTGATAAACAAGCTCCTATTAATTATCTTATGTATCTGAATATATTTTCTTAGCCCCATAAAAACCTAGGTTCACTATAAGTTATATATTGTACATTGGTATGGGTAAATACAAAACAAGTCACAAATATATTATTAAATATAAGAAAAAGTTTATTCAACTATGGTAAAAGTCATAAGATGTTCGATTGATCTTTTTTTCAAATCAAAGTCACCTATATCTTAATTATATATTAGATAAGTTTTAATCTTTACTGCTTAGAAAAGTCTAAATCAAAGAAAGTATAGAACTATAAAAAATACTTAGTAATAAAGCTTATATATAAAGTAACCTAGGAAGATTTTATCCTATCTTCAAAAAATCTTAAACTGGAAGACTGGAAGGTTAATACTACTTCACCAATCAAAACTCAAGTTCAAAAATATTAGCAGTAACATGAATTGTCTGGAAAATCCTTATTGATCATTAGTATCAATGGTTACCAGTAAGATATATTAACTACAAGACTAGGTACTATCCTTTTATAAGGAATAAGGAATTAAATCTGAAATAAAATATACAGATGGATAAGTATATCCATTTTAGATAGAAATAAATTTAATTAATAATATACTAAAAGACTTTCAAGTTACTTATGCAAATATCAATATATTATCTGAATCTTTCTGATTACTCTTTTTTTGCAAGTCTTAAAACTATATAGTCTTTTTTGTTGACTTTTATCTTATCTCTATAAAGACTTAGTAAAAGTTTTTTCTTCTAAACCTTTCTACAAAAAGAACTGGAACAAGACAGGCATATACTAAAAAACAAGACTGATGTTTCTCAGAACTATATATAATTGTTTAATTTTTATTTTATTTTATTTTTATTTTATAACACTAGCATGCTTTAAGAATGCTGATTTTTCTTTAATAAAAGAAAAATCAATTAATCTTAAAGTAGCTTTAAGAATAACTTTGGCTTATTATTATCTTTATCAATCCTAAATATATATCCATATACCTGTGTTTTATATAATATACATATATAAAAACTACTCAACTCTTTTCGCTGA
>CAJVPT010006834.1:0-10655 GCA_910592055.1 Acaulospora colombiana
TTTGGAAGCAACTGTATATATATATATTGAATATAATATGTTTATAAATTTTGTAAAATTCTTTCTGCTGATCCTCTGACCACACACAAAAAAGATGTTCATAAGAAGTTTTATACTTTCTTACTAATAAAGTCTTTATACTTTAATTAAAACAACTTGAAGCTTATCTTAATTTAGCTCTTTTATCCTCTCTTACTTGTTTATAAACTTCTTTAAATAAAAACTTGAGCCTCTAGTGGCTTGAAAAGACTCAAGTATGCACTTCCTCTACTAAAGGCAAGAAGATTCTAGGAAGTAAAAGAACTGACAAGTGGAGTATTACCTCACAGAGCTAAAAGTAACAAGAAATAGAGATTTTGTTGGTAAAGGAATGCTTATTTTCTATCTTCTCACATACTGTCTTATAACTTCTTAAAGTGCTTACTGGTTTTTACAGTTTTCTTGGAGGATTTTACCTACCTCAGTTTGACCCTGAATTTTTGATAGCACAACATCACCTGTCATCTGATCAGTTGATATGAAACACATTAATAGCTGAATATAAACAAGCTTCTATTGATCACCTCATGTGTTCCAATGACGTCATTGGTAATTGAAAAAAAAATCAAGGATACGAACTCCTTCACTCTTCCAAATAAAGTTTAATTGATACAAAAAAATCATGAGGCCATTAGGATGGGTACTAAATTCTCTAGGTGGTAAAAAGATGATTATTTATTTAAGCTGAGGCCTTCAACTTCTTATAATCCCAGTTAGGCAAAGTATACGAAGGAGATTATTTTTTTATCCCAGTCAGACTGTAAGACTGAAAAGCAGAGGAATGTAAAACATTACCCTTCTTTAGGATTAAGAATGCATTTCTTCAGATGTTGTGTAATGATATTATAATCGACGAGAATCCTATATTGTTCAAGATCCCCCATCATTATAAGGAAAAAAGATTGTTGGAGAATCTGGTTTTTTAGGTAATAGAAGATATACACCAGCAAAATTCCTTTAACTAGGCGTGGCTGCTGAAAAATATAGGAAGTTATACAACAAGACTGAAAAGCCACATAAGAACCTGGGGTTTACCATTAGTTGTTCACTTCTGCGTGAGTAGATATAAAATTAAGACTGAAAAAAAAGAAGCATTGAGCAAGATACTGGATTTGAATAGATGATAAGTACTCAGATGGTCATAAGAAAATAATTAAAAGTGCAGATAAATAAGTTCCTTAGATAGTCAAGAAGAAGAAGAATATTCCAGAAGGGTTGATTTCTAATGAGAAGAGGTTTCTAGCAGAGGTCCTTTGAAGGACATGGATTACTTTTATTTTTTTTTTTTCTTTCTTCACTTTCATATAGCACAATTGTGCATTTTTAGATATTCTCTTTCCTTTTCTTTTCTCTTTCCTTTTCTTTTCTCTTTCCCTTTTGTAGTTTCTCAAAATTAGTTCCTTGGAGAATAATAAGCAGTGACTATCTGCTGGCAATGATGGGTAAGTTAGACGGGCCTTTACCCAAAACTTATTTCAGAGTGAAATATTGTTCCCAAGGTTGCACTTAGAGGCTGAAGCTCATTTGAGAATTGAAAGCCATTGATGAATGTGTCAGTACAAGTTTTTAGTTTAGCCATAATGCAATTGCCCTATGTACAATATCTCTATCGGTTTTCATATTGATAAATAAACACACAGTGCTGGCCTGACCACGGGTAATAAAAAAAAATAATAATAATAAAATTTTGTATACAGTAATTGTTAAAAATAGAAGTTTAAATTTATAGATCAATTCAATAAAATTTAAATTCTTAATTAATTAATAATTAAAAAATATTTTGTCAATAAAATTTTGATATTTTATGTTAAATTATTTATTAATTGCCAAAATAATTCTAAAAAGACTACAACTATTTTAATTCAAAAACATCTTTTGTTATAGCGAATTATCAAAAAAAAATTTTTTTTTATTTGATTATCAATATAATAAATATCGTCTTCATACATGTATTTAATATACATTATATCAAATATTTTTAACTAATTGTAATAACAAAAATAGGTAGTTTCTCAAAGATCGAAAAAAATTTATCTTTGTAAGCAAGGTTTCTTATTACGTTATTAGCAATTTATATATTTAGTTCTCATATAGCATGTAAAGAAAAAGATCAACAATTACTACCCACTATTGTATTGTCAAACAATGCAAGATCGGTATTTTGCATGTGGGTGGAAACGTGCAATTATGAACCTGTGATCCTCTTCCCACAAAAAAATATAGAACTTTCCATTCCTTCTCTCGCAATAGGCAATCAAAAATGTCAGAACCCAAGAAAACCACTAACACTAGAAAAACAAAACGCCGCAAAATTTCTTCCCGGCTCAAGAAAAACTCGTCTCCGCCCATTCCTTCCATCATACCAATCAATCTAATAACCCTTCCTATGGCTATGCGTATGCCACAAGAAGTCCTCTGCAAGATTTTTGACAACCTTATCGAGCACCCAGTTCACTTTACCCGAGTGGCCCAGGTTTGCAGGTCGTGGCAACTGGCGGCGGACACACATCTCTACTGGAAATTTATCGTTCACAAGGTGGGTCTAATACCACCGAAACCTAAGGCAACGATATATAAAACCTATAAGTCAGTGGTGGCTCGTGATTGGGGAAAATTTTGTAGCCTGTGTTTTAAGCGCAGCAGAGCCGGGGAGAACTCACAAATTCGTCTGGCATCAATTCAATCCGAATATGTTAAGAAGATCTATAGAGAAATCAAAACAAACTGGTACCAGATTTTTGATAAGGGAGATTATAGCGCCTTCACCTTTTTTAAGACTGGTGCTGATCGGAAAGATTCTTTAGGTTGTAGTTCACTCAAAGAACCTGATTTGACGTTGCGGTCATCAACAAGTCCCAAAAATCTTGATGTGACACCACCTTACACGAATTCTGGGAGTCCCTGCGATGCAGAAATCTTACCATCTGCCGTTAAAATGCACATGATTTGTTATAACTGTAAATTAAAGTTATTTTCAGGAAATCTTTCATCTTTTGAACGACGTCAGTTGATGTGCTTGATGCTGAAGGAGCACAACATTACCCGTGGAATAGATCTCATAACGATTTCACGTTTCTGCCCAAATTACATAAATCATGGACGCGGAGATCCTTTCAAATTGGTTAGGAACATTGTGAATTTACAGTGGCTCTATAAAAATACTGAATATAAGTCTACGAGGATTTTTAAACCAACAGATGCATTTGGAAACACTGGACCTGAGTATATCGATCACGAGGAAGGAAAAAGATTGGCACTGGAGAGATGGATTGCAAAGAGGTTTGAAGCGGGGATTACTACTTCACCGAGAAATGAAATAGATTCAAAACAACGACCTCCTTCTTACTTATGGCAACAAATCGAGGACATTATTGCGACTCGATAGGACGAATATTGCTTCAAGCGAGATCTGGTATGTTTTTTATTCTCGCCAATCGTTTAACAGAAATTAACTTCCATCAAAACTTATACTTGTCATAGGTTACCACGATTGCCTGTCAAATTGCAAGGAAAAGAAGAGTTTATATTTTAGAATCCAATAATCTAGTGAATATGCTACTAAAAATTTCATTCTATAATATTGAAAATTTTCAAATAATACGCGATTATACTTCACATCTAATACCTAATACCTTACATCCATCTAATGAACAAATTTGACACGTATTTTCAACAAAAACCGGAATTATCCTTAGATTTACACTTTTTACAGCTTTTGGTGCGACATCGTTTTGTCTTAATAAACTTACTCGTAAACATATCAATGAAATTTTGAGGGCAGAAGATTGCCGAATGAAATCTTTAGGAAGTACTAAACTGCCATTTGTGCTACCTATCTACTAATAATATCATTAGTTGTTATTTGATTAAATCGGGATCTTTATGATGAATAAATTACGATTACTATGTCAGATTTTTTAAGCTCCGAGATGGATCGGAACAAGGCTTCTCATTCACGGTATAATGGGTAGTGGTAAGCGGATGTAGAATATCTAATACGGTAATATTAATGCAAGAAGTCTAGAATTGCAGGCAAGTATTCAGGTAGTGTATACGAATCCATTCAATATCGTTCATTGTTCATTATATTATTGCATATGATATGCGCTGTAATTTATCTACGAAAGTTAAAATAAATTTGATAGTCTTTGATTGTAATAAGCTCACACTTTGAAGTGTACAATTTAGTTCAATTCAAAGGATAATTTGTTTGGTGCTTCATCCATTAAATACAGTATGCAAGTGCTCTATTCACAAAGTCATATTTGAAGTCATGCACAATATGCTTGAGCACAATTATGACATGTTTGTTTTCGGATTTGACAATTAGTTCCTAACGGACATTCAGGACACTTTGGAATTGATAGTATGCAAACTACACATGCTAAATGGAATAATAACATTAACATCCATCGAATATACAAATTCACTAAATATCGGTAGCTGTTTTTCGCGTACTCACTCTGATCAGACCCTTTGGATGGCAGCACGGAAAGTGTAAGTATGAAAAAGATATAAAATACATTCATAAAGAGAATTAACTTTACTGGGTACCACGCGTATATATATAAATATCTATCTATTAACTCGGATCAAAAAATCTTTAAATTGATGAATCATCAATTGACTAAGAAAATGGCGTTTTCTAATATTACTACAGAGATTATTGATAATGATCAATTAATTATATCAATTAAGTTTCCAATGATAATACGTAGGAAAAAAGATATCCCATTTGTAGAAATGACGACAATTAGTCCTTGATAGCACGAGCTAGTATAAAAATTATCCAAAGATTAGTTAACATGAACTTCTCGATTGCAACGAGAAACAGAACATGAGAGGTGAAGAGATAAGAAAAGAAACCCTAACTTAACGATAGTTTGCCCTCAGGAGATGTTATGGTCTAGTTGATCGCGAAATAGAAAAGGCGCGAAGATTAAGTATAATAATATATGATTCAAATTACTTGTAATTATATTATTTCAAACATTGCAGTTGACCGCAAGTCACTTCAATCTCTACATGCAAATAATACAAAAAATCAGGAGTTTTTCTTGTTGTTGTCTAAACATGAGAGTACATTAGGCACTAATTTATCCTGAAACCTTTGCTAATTCATTCGAAATTTCGATCCTGGTATGGTCTGTAAAAAATGAAAATAAAATAAACCGAATGTTGTTTTAATACTTTATTATTATTAATTATATCATTCCAGTTTATATCAATATATTCGATTAGAGATATAATATATCAACTTTTATCCGATATACAGTATTATTAATTTTGTTTACGGCAATCGATGAAATATTATTTCTTCAGAATATTATGATTTTATGTTTATATACGCTTTTAAATGAAATGAAATCGCTCTTATTAAAATTTTATTTATTTGTTTATAAATTGAATTGTATAAATATTTATTATACAGTATACTTTATCTCAAAGCATATTGACAAATTCTGTTTTAATATCAAATATGCAATATATTATAAAATATTTATTTTTATTGTATTATCAACAAATTTATTAAATTAAAAAATTAAAAAAAATTCATTTTTATAAATACCATATATAAAAAAATTAATATACAAAAAATAAACAAAAATTTTTAAAATACTTTTAATTACATATAAAAAGATATCTACAAAAAATGGTTATTGACTTTTTTCTTTAATTTACAATCTTCTTAATTAAAAAAATTAAATAATTATAAAGTATTTTTATTCTTAAAAAATTATTATAAAAATTTTTTGCAACAAGAGTTTATTTAAAAAATATTATTAAGCTAGTTTGTTTTAAACAAAACAAGTTAAACTAAAAATTTAAGTCTTATTTAAAAAATAATATTTTATTTTTTAATAGATTAATATTTAACTTATATTTATTAAAATTACTATAGTAATTTATTTCTTTAAATTATCCTGAAAAACAATAAATTATCATATTAAAAACTGAAAAAAAAATACAATTTAAAGCTTCTTTAAAATATTCTTGATTATTTAAACAATATTTTAAAAATATTTACATAACTTATTTTCAATTAATATATAAACTTTCTTATTATTTCTTTATATTAAAATTATATTTAAAAAGTTTAACTAGCTAAAATAAAAAAATTTTATCAATCAAAATAAAAATTCAAAGATATCAACTTAAATAAAACTTTTTTTGTTATATATATTAAAAACTTAATTAAAAAATATAAGTTATCAATTTAATAGACCTGTGGGTCTATAGCATAGTGGTAGTGCTCCCAGGTCACAATCACAAGGTCCAAAATTGAATACCACACAAGGGCCAAGTGAAAATTTAGCCATCGGTGACCAAAAGATCTCATCTACCCCATAAGTGATAATCCAGTACCCCAACATGGCCATAACAAGGAATCGACCACCTATCATGACCATAACAAGACAGAAAATCAGCCCGGTGCGCAAGCTGACTACCAAAACAGATTCCAACAAGGCAAGACAAGTAGTACGACATCCTTAATCAAGACTGATCCCCTTATCTGAGTGGCAAAGTTGGGTAGTAAGGTGTTTCGGCATTTAAGAAAAAATACAAAACAGGTTTCCCAAAAAAGGCAAAGATGGATTGCTACAAGGACAGATGATAACAAACAAGACAGGTTTCACAAAAAATGTATGCATTAATAGGAGTCATAAAGATCCTATATAAGAGACCCCTGATACCGGTGGTATTAGACATCTTAGGCAAGTTCTTGATATATTGGCCTCTCTTCACAGGAATAGCAATAAGTCATCTGGTGAACTATGGTTCTAGGAAGTGTTGCTTCAGTTGGATAAGAGTTATACAAACATAAGTTTAAAACTGGATGGTTCCCCATTAAATTGGTAGGTTAAAACACCCCCAGTACCTCAGACTTTGTCAGAAATTAAGAAAAAATCCTATACTAGACAGTCACATAGTTTCCCTATTCTGGTTGGGTGAGATATAAATAGATGCCCCTTGTACTATTCGTTGATCTGTAAATCCTTAGACAGTATGGATAATTACTCATCCCGATTGTTCCTAGGATCTATCTTAATAACTAATAAAGGTTCTAATGCTGGCGCAAGAATGAGCTAGCATATTAAAAAAAAAAAAAAAAGTTATCAATTTAATTATTTATAACTTATTTTTTAATATTATAATTATTTTTTTTTAGAAATTTACTTGGTTAAAAAAAATTTTTTTTAAAAAAAAAAACTTTTTTCCACTCGTATCCAAATTTTTGAAAATTTCTTTTTATGATAACAATCCAAAATATTAAAGAAAAAATACAATGCTCACAAAGAGTTTTGACAATAAACATATTAAGAAAGTCAACCAGGATTAGAAACCTGACAATCAACTATACAAATAAAAGGATTCTTATAGATAGTAACAAGATTTTCAAACAGTTATTGAAATCCAAACTAAGAAACAAGTTTAACCCCTTATCTAGCACAAAAAAAAGACATATATCAACTGAAAGAAGAAATCAATGGAAGGAGCAGAGGTCAATTAAATTAATACTCAGAACTAGGAAGATATAGAGCTTGAGAATGAAAAATACAGTACCAGTAAAAACACTGAGAAAGATATCATAGAGATTTCAAAATTGATAGAAGAGATAACTATCGATAATATATCAATTTCTTTAATGATAATAATATTGATAACAACAACAACAAGGAAGGGAAAAGAAATTCCAGACAATATACAAAACATTATCAAGAATAGATTTAGTTATGAAGAAAGTAAGGGAACAAGAATTGTACAAGTATACTATACAAACTTATAAGTGGCTCATAATACACTTAGACTAGACAAAGTATATGCAAATCCAAAAAGAGTTCTAGGACACACAACAGAAGAAAAAATCATACACATATAAAATAAACTGGAGTATCTATCAATCTTGAGACATGTATGTATAGAACAACTAATAGGCATATCAATAATTATAGCTATTTTTTATAGTTTCTATGAAGTACTATTGATATTCAAGATCAAGATCAGTAACAATAATTTCTTCAATTTAAACTAGCTTCATAGATCAGCACTAGTGAAAGCAAAGTCTATTTTATTAGGATTTGAGATATCCTTAATTATTTCAAAAAAACTGATATTACCAACCTGTTTCAGAATCAGATAGTAATTAAAAACATCACTCTTTAACTAGCAAGACCTATACAATCAGATATGGTTCAGTTAGTATAATAACAGCATAAGAATAATAGACACTTTATAAGAATATCTTTTGTATATAAATATATCCAATAGTCAAGACCCACATGACAAGGAAAAAAAGAAACCAGTATAGAGAAATACTAGCTAACATTCTATAGAGGACTAAAGTAAAGGAGTTGGTAAAATTATTAAATATATCAGCATGTAAGCTTGCTAATTCTTCTTGAACTATCTGATTTAGAATAATAGATTTATGATTCTTTACTTTAAGAACAATCAGGACTTGAATAGAGTGAAGAATACCAGTTTTAACCTCAATAATATAGAACTTGTTTGGATAAAGAAAACTAAAAAACTTTGCTTTGGGTATGATACTCAAGACTATGAACTCACTACTTGTCTGATCAATGAAAAAGGCTCACTCATGAAAAGCAGAACAAACAGATTGAAATAGTCAAAACTTAGAATGATAGTGCAAAAAGAATTCACCTCTATTAGATAAAAAAATAGATAAATCTATAGCTCCCATACCTCAGAATAGACATATACAAGTGTTATCAAAGATATGCAACTTTCACTAGTAAGAATAGAAAGAATAATATAAGCACTCAGGCAACTCCAAATGGATATAAAGGCTATCAAACATCAGGTCTACATGTTGGACAGGAGAGTAATAACAATAAAGGTAGGTCTTCATGTAAAGTCAAAGGACCAATAATTACAGACTCCTTTCTAGAATATTAAGTAAATTTAGAAAACTCAAACTTCAGAATTCCATCTTTAAAATAAATAGATATTAGACAACAACAAGTACTAATCAATAAGAGAATTAGCCAGATAGAATCAACAATAGTAACAACCATAAAAGAAATAATGGATTGTCTAGAATTATCTATCAAGAATATAGATATAATGAACCTGGTTTTATCTTTTTACCAAAACAATTATAATTAGTAGGTTTCACATGCTTAAGGCTGAGAACATACAAATAAAAAGAGAAAATAAGAAAAAGGATACATAAAAACAATAGAGGATGTGTACTTTGAATGTTGGAAAAATCAATATTGAAGTCAAGAAACTATTTTTAATAGAATATTGTAAAAAAAAAAAATAGATATTTTGGGTATAATGAAGACCTAGTTATTAGAGAACACATTCTGACAAGATAATAAAAAAAAGTACCAAATATAGCTAACAAAATCAGTATTATAGACACATAGTGTAAGAGTAGACATTATAATGAGAAAAGCATGGGTAACACATATATACAATACAGTAAAACATATCAATCAAGGCATACAGGAAAATCAAATATAGAATTATAAAAGCATATAATTTGATAGACAAGATAAATAAACAAGAGAGAGCTAAACTATATCATTGGCTCAAGTATAAGATTAGTGAAACAAAGGACAAAAATATATTTACTATAGTAATAAACAACTTGAATGAAACTGTAAACCATTGACTAGATTACACACTGGAAAAGTATAGAGCAAGCAAATCCAGTTATATAA
This sequence comes from Acaulospora colombiana, assembly GCA_910592055.1. Lineage (NCBI taxonomy): Eukaryota > Fungi > Glomeromycota > Glomeromycetes > Diversisporales > Acaulosporaceae > Acaulospora > Acaulospora colombiana. The sequence continues at coordinate 9,735 of CAJVPT010006834.1, forward strand.
TCAATACTTTGCTAGCATTTGACTTGATAGATATATATAAATAGCTTTATTCAACCCAAAGAAGTTATATATATATTAGATCAAAATCAAGATACAGGAGTAGATTAGATTACATATGGATATCAAATTCATTGGTTCTATTTATTACCAAAGCAAAATGCACAGTAGTAAAAACTATTATAAACAGTGATTACAAGATAAAGACACTATTTCTCAACATATAATATAGCTTATAATCAAAGTTGATAAATAGGAAAAATATTAAATAGAACAATATAGACTGCACCAACTGCAATCCAATAGCAATGAACTAAATTTAAACAAAAAATAAAAAATTGAACAAGTAAAATCATAAAAAACAGCTTAGCAACAGTAGAAGAAATCTAGAAGCAACTCAAGAAAGCAGTGCTAGCAATAATGAAAAGTACATTCAAAAAGAAATAACAAAGGAAGAACATTAGAACTATTCATAAATCAAAATACAAGAATTTAATGTAAAGGCAGCTCAGAATTAGCAAGGTATATAGGAGTTATCAAGCATGGCTCATGGATCTAGGGTCATGCTCACTAATAGAAGAAGTACAAATAAAGAATATAGTCAAAAAAATTAATTTATCACTATCTCTTTTAAAGGAACTGTCAGTTAATATGAAAGATATAATATGCAATAAAAAAATACATAAATGGCTATTAGAAACAAAAGAGATCCGGGACATAGAAAAACACGATAATAAAGGTTCAAGTAGCAAAAGTAAAAGTAAGAAAAATCTAGAAACATATAGAACATATGTATAATAAGCATTAAAATTGATGTATGATTTTATTTTATTTTTTTTTTTTTACTCTCTGTCAGGCTAATTATGTGTGCTTTATTAAATATTAGTATACTATACATGTGAAATGAATCGCTAAAGCTAAATC
>CAJVPT010006835.1:0-10655 GCA_910592055.1 Acaulospora colombiana
ACTCTTGAAGTCATACTTCAAGTTGTTTTAATGAAAGTATTAAGACTTTATTAGCAAAAAAGTATAAAAACTTCTTAAGATTCAAAAGCAATAAAAAGTGAATACTATTCTGAACATCTTTTTTGTGTGTGGTCAGAGGATCAGCAGAAAGAGTTTTTTTTTTTTTTTAGTTATAATCTATAAGCTATTTTTAATAGAATTATAATTATAGCTATTAGTTTAATTTTTATAGAAAATAACTAGTCTTGTACTTTTGTCTAAAACTTATTTTTCTGTTTTTTGTCACTTATTTAGATTAATATTATTTTTATTTTAGTTATGTCTTTTATTAATGCTCTATTTAAATAGAATTTTAGTATTTTTTGTGTCTTTATATTTTTTATAAAAAAATTTTTAAGCTATTCTAGTAAGCCTCATTTTGAATATATTTATCAATGATCCTAATTTTCTATTATTTGATAATTATCTGTAGTATTTGATTTTTAGAATCTTGAATCATTCTAATAAACTGGATTTTATTGATTATTTTTTTTTTCAAATATATTTTTTTAACTAGAATTTTTATATTTTTTATTTTTTTATTATTTTATGTTTATTCAAGAAAGCTATTTTATAAATATTATTTTTTTCTATATTTATAAGATATAAACTATTTATTAGCATATCTTTTGATTATTTAATATATTAAATTAATATTAATTTATGATCTGCTTGTTTTTTATAATGAAAATATATAAGTTCTTTTTTAATTTTTAATACTTTTTTTCAGATTAGTTTTTTTGACCTTTATTTAATATATATCTTTCATCTTTGTTACAATTGAGTTTTGGATTATTTTATTTTCGTAAAGTGTCATTGTTGTTTTAGTTTTTGACAATTTCTTTAATTATATTTTATAATAATAAAAGTGATAATTTATTATATTACTCTGGAATAAATTCTTTTTTTATATTCTAGAAAAGTTGAATTTACCTTTATTCTTTTGATTTTATAGTTTTTTTTTTACAATTTGTTTTAAGTATATTAGTATATTGTTATGTAAAAATAGAAAAGTCTTTTTGTATTTTTCTTTTGTAAATAATTTAAAATTAGATTTTCTTTTTTTTCATTCAAAGACCTCATACTATTTTTAGCTCTAAACCATTATTTTTGGATTTTTAGCAATTTTTAAATACTTGTAAGGAAAAATTGTCCTTAACTATTATTAAGTCCAATACTCTGTATTTAAGTAAATTTTGAGATTTTAATACTTTGGCTATACTTATTTAAGCCTAATAATTGTTATAAAACCTGCCAGATTCTTGTTATTTAATTTATTACAAAGATTTATAATTTGATTTTCTCTTTATAACATCTAGGTACTTTTGAAATCATAAATCTTTGAATAGTATATTACACTATTAAGTATTAAACTATATAGCATACTTTTGATTTTTAATAGTTTTGAAATTTAGTTATTAGATTATTTTATATTTTATATAATAATAGATTATTCTATATTTTGAATTCTATTTTGAAAAATAAATTCTATGCAAAATATATAGAACTTATTTATTTGTTACTTTTTCTTTTTTAATGATTTAATTATTGAATCAATTTTTTTATAGATTTTTTTTTTTATCTTTATCAAGTTTTTTTAACTTTTTATCAAATATCTTAAAAATCTGATATATTTCTTTTTGTTTAGCTCTTTAATTTCATTTTTATTGATCTTATATTTGACCTTGTCAGAATATTGACTAGAATTATTGCAAGTTATAAATATTAATTTATTATTATTAATCTAAGAGTTTTCAGCTTTATAAAATATTTTTGCTACTTCTAAAATCTATTTTATATCTTTTTTAATCTAATTATTCAGGTAATATAGTTTATAAAAACTATTACAATATATCTAAATTTTAGTTTATATTCTTTCTTACGTTTAAGATTAAAATTATATTTAATAAATATTTATATTCTTTATTTCTATAATTTTGAATTTTATATTGCAATAAATTATTTTATACAAGAAATAAAATACTTTTATATTGATTTATTTTATTATTTATTACTTTTTTTTTTTTTTTTTTTTTTTTTTTTTTTTTTTTTTTTTTTTTTTTTTTTAATCCTAAGTTAGGCTAAATATATGTACTGTATTAAATGTTTTATATTATATATTATTGAATGTTTTGCTAAAGCTAAATCTCTATCTAACTCACTTATCTCTGTTTTTAATTTTATTAAAACTCTAAGTACAACTTCGAAAGTGATTTATCACTTTATTAGTAGTTCAAGTATAAACCCTTCCAACTGCTAACTTTATTGCCTGCAGGTCACTACTGCAGATCACTCTTTGATGTTCTGCCTGGGCTTAGAATCCCAACTACTTCATTCCATATTTCACTCCTTTTATAAAAATCTTCTTGAGGCTTTCATATTCTAGTTTTTCTTTTTTCAATAGTGATTCTTTTCTTGATAAGGACATAGTTTCCTGGCCTGAATAAATTGGAGATCTTCTTGTCTTGTTTTTTTTACTGATCCCCTGAGTTTGCTTCAATTCAATAACCTTTTCACATTTCATGTTCCAAATTCTTTTTTGAATTTGATTGCAAACTCTTTTTTGCATCTTTATTATCTATTTTTTAGCTTCTTTTCCTATGCATTTATCATGACATTTTAGGTTTGCCATTTTTAAAATGAGATCCTTTATTATGAGGCTAGCACAAAAGCTTAAAGTATTTTAACTAGTTGTAGAGATCTGTTTCACTAATCTAGAAATCCATTTGTTAAATTCTCCTAGTTCTTTTTGATCATCAATATTTTGTCTGTTACTTTTTTCCTCAGCTTCCTTTCTTCTTTCTTGTAGAAACTGTTTAAAGCTTCTGAGAATTTCATCTATTCCTTTATTCCATGCTTCTTGAAGTTGATTCTTATAGGCTAGACATTCTAACAAGTGTTTTATTGTTTCATCCTGTTGGCTACATGCAATGCACTTCTCTTGCTTATATAGGTCAGATCTTCTCATAGCCAATTTACATAATGTTGGTAGCTTGTCATTGATCAGTTTGATGAGAAAGCTTTTTTGTTGAGATTTTTTGAAAGATATATCCTATGTATAACCATCTTTTATTCTTTCTCACATTAGATCCCATGTATAACCTGGCTGTTCTAAAATCTGATGACTCCATTTTTTCTTTGTTTGGTTTTGTTGGGTCCACTGATAGACAATTGTTTTGCTGTTCATATTTTTGATAAACTACCTAATTGGGTCATCTAATGTTATATTTTACCACTTGATTTCTATAATGATCTTGTGTGAGTTAAGATCTTTCTATTTGATTAGTGAAAGTTTCAGGGCTTCTTTGGCTAAGACATCTGCTTCTTCATTATAAGGGTTATTGGAATGTGCTTTGATTTTGATAAGTTTCAGGTTTAATGTTTTTTTCTATATTAGCTCCATTATTTATATCTACATAGACTAATTTTTTTCTTTTAGCCATCTCTTGTGTATTCTTTTTGGATCTTTTTTTTTTCATCTTCTTCTATTTGAAATACAAGTCTGACTATCGTACAAATCTCAATTGTGTTATTAATAGGAACTACAAGAAGTATGATTAGGATTGCTACCAACTCAACCCTTGTAAAAGATGGCCAATTATTTACTCCTATTTGAAATATGCTTTTTTTCCCAATATTTCCTATCTGAATCCATGCAGTACCCATTCTCATTTCTTCTTTTCCATGATTAATTAGTAATCTATCAGAATAAAAGGTTAGCTTTTCTTTTGATTCTAGATTGTGTTGGAGTATTTTTATTAACTGACTTAGATATATTCCTTCTTTAATATTTTTTCTGATTATAGTTTCTTCCCATGTTTCTATATCCACATAGTCTACTTTGCTGTTTTGAGAAAAAGTTTTGAAAGAATACTAATCTCTATAAATTTCTTTTATAATCATGTTCTCAAGTGTTACTTTGGAATTTAGAATTTTTAGGTCTTCAGTTCTTCTAGTAGATATTCTTTTATGATAAGATATTGTGTAGATTTCTTCTTTATCTTTTTTTATAATACAACTGTTGTTTTGTATTGTTCTTTTCAAGCATCTAAGGCATTTTTGTAATCTTGTCTCCTGGTTATTATTGGAACTGTAACAGATAAAGTGTTCCACTATTATATTATATTCCTTTCTTACTTGTTTTAATTTTCCCAAATTAACGGATCATTCTTGTTGTTCCATAATACTCGTAGTTTATATCACTTGTCTTGATTAGAACTTATTTTAGAATATTTTGGTTCCCATTTTGTATAGTCTTCTTTTCAAGTTATTGTGAGTTGCTGTACTTATACTTTTGAGAAGTTTTTGGTTATAATCTGATACCACTCTGGAATAGGTCCTTTGCTCATGTTCTATATTGGTTGAAGCATTTGTCAATTCCTTATTTTCATACTTTTCTGATCTAATAACTGATCTAAATACATCAGTTTATTATTTCTTAAAGATAGTATAGCCTTTCTGTTTTCTTCTGATGTAAGGTATTCTTGAATAAAATTACTGTATTTCTTTTACTCCATTCAAATATTTCTTGCTATTTCTAACTATGAAAAGTTATTTCTATATCTTTTGTCAATTTAGTTACCTGAAGTGAGAAGTTGCCTTTATCTGATAAAGAGTTTAATAACTTGCAAATTGATAAATTAAATGGTTCCCAATATTTAATTTGTGCTTGTTTGAATCTAATAATTGTTATAATTCCAATTGGTCCTAGATCATTTAGCCTATTACATAAACCCATTACTTGACTTTCTTATTGCAGCATCCAGTTACTTTTCAAGTTGAAAATCTTTGGATAATGAATTATATTATTCAGTATAGATCTGCATATCATACTTTTATTTTTGAAAAGTTTTCTATATGTTGCTGTCAATATATTGTATATTTTCCAAGAAAATATGCTGTATTGTATTATAAATTCTATTCCAGGTATTAATATTCTATTTAGAATATAGAAGACCTGTTTGTCAGTTATTTTTTTACTTTTCAGGACTTTAGTAACTATGTTGATTTTTTTAAGCATACATTCTTTAAGTTCAATTGAGGTCTTTTGATTGCTAGTCCAGATCCCTAGAAATTTGACTTGTTTTGTTCTATCAAGTTCTTTAACTACTTTTTCTTTGATACCTGCATAGACTTCTTCTGAATAACTATTAGGGTTGTTGATAGTTGCAAGTATCAACTTGTTATTATTGATTTAGGAATCATTGGCCTTGTAAAAAGCTCTTGCAGTTTTCAAGATTTCTTCTATATCTTTCTTGGTTCTTACTATCCATATTATGTCATCCATGAAGGTTATAGCCACATGCCTTGATTTTAACTTTCTAATATTATGGTCTTTTAGATCAGGGTTCTAGATAACTGACATTTTGTATTTTTTTTGAGTATAATTCTGAATTTTGCAAAGTAGGGAATCATAAAAAATTTGTCAGAGTAAGGGTGAGATGGTTTCTCCTTAATCAATTTCATCTCCTGTTACTATAGGTTCTATAAGATCATTTTCAAATATAATCTGTTTTGGAATAGATGCATCATAATCTTAATAAAGCCTTTAAAACTTTAATTCCTTTCATTGCTTTAATTAACATTTTTAAGTTAATAGTGTTATAGGCTTTGGCTGTGTCCTAAAAAAATATCCACAGTTCCTTTTTGTTTTCTCTAGCATCTTCACAAATATTGTTAAGAATTTGTATAGGTTCTGCTATACTTTTTCCAGGTAATTCTGCATAGTTTGGCTCTCTAAGAATATTGTTGACTTTGCAAATTTTACTCATTCAATTGGTAAGGATTTTAATAAAATATTTTCTTGTGACTTCTAATAGAATGATGGGTCTGATATTTGAGAGTTTACAACCCCATGGCTTTGGTTTAGCTATTGAATATATATGGCTTTATTTTCAATAAATTGGAGTAACTTCCTATTTCAAAAAGTTGTTAAATATTCTTTTCAAGAATTCCTGTCCTTTTTGGCTTAATTTTTTAAGTATTTTATAGCTAATTTGTGATCTGTCTGGAGCTTTATTACTTGGAAGTATATGTAATGTTTCACTTAATTTCTCTTGGAAGATTGATTCCAGTAATTCTTTATATCAAGCTTCTTGTATGAATTCCTTGGGCTTGTACTCATCCTTCTAATCCTTTGGTAGACTATCATAACTAGAATTTTATTTTTTGAATGCCTCTATATAATACTTTCTAATTTCTTCTTCGATTTCACTTTTCTGTGTTGTGATGGATTCAATATTGTTTTTCTTGATTTTGATTCTATTAAGTACGATCTTGCTTCTAATCCGATTTATCAGAGAGTTAACCATTCTTTTTTGGTTGTGTCATAGATCTTCACATTTTTATTCTAGAGTTGCTTTGATTGCATCTCTTGTCTTTTTGACTTCCAACCTTTGATATATAAATTTTAATCCCTCTATCACATCTTGAATATATTTTTTTAGGGTTTTTCAGGGCATATTGAAAATACTATATTGAATACAAATATTTTCAATCTGATGATTGGGCTTATAAATAATATTATATTTTTTTATAGCTAAGTTAAGAGTCCATAGATTAGCTATGTCTTTTAATGTTTTTGCCTTGTTAAAAAGCCTTTTAAGTCATAAGGCTTTTCTATATTCAACAAACTTAAGATTGTACTTATGTTTTCTTTCTTTATTTGGAGTCACATTTTTAGTTGCAAGTTTGTTAAAAGCCGTTTTATATAGTAGTTTTTCAAAAGTTTTCCAAAGCTTGTTTGCCTGGGTTTCTCTTTCCTTATAATTCAGTTTTTCCTGTAACATGGGTTTAAGGATTGTTTTAAACTTGTGATTCAGACTTTCTTGATATGGTTGCTATTGTACCGAGGATAATTCCTTTATGTCTATTCATTTTTGAGTATCTATGAAAGGTTTATTGACTTCACTTCTTGTAAACAGGTTTTTGTTATAAAGCATGATTACTAGCATAGTATGGTCACTTCCCATAATATCTTTTATGTCTTGATTGTCAAAATGAAGTAAGGAGTAGCTTTCAAGGTTATATAATATCCAAATATAATCTATTTGCTACTGCTTGTTGAGTTTCATCTTGTTAGAGTCTTGTTTTTTCCTTCCCATGTAGCTTATGTGTCTATAAATTCTCATTCATCTAGAAAGTTGAACAATGGAATTTCTGAATACCATGATAGTTTGAACATAGCTTTGGAGGAGGATTGTCTATCTTCTGATGGGATGTAGGCTACATTGAAATCTCCCATCACAACTGTGAGATAACCTAGCTCATACTTTCTTTTAATGAGGCTTGTTAATTTCTCCTATACCTTTTTGCTTCTTTTTTTATCTGATGGAATATAGATTTGTATAATACAAATTTTTTTCCATTTCATAAGCAGGTTGATAGCAACTATATACCCATTATCTTCTTCTACAGATGCTACTTTTTCTTTTAGGTCTTATTTGATCAAAAGACTAATTCTTACTTCAAATGGTGTCTCATTGTTGATACTATAGAAATGCTTGTAGGCTTTTTGATTGTTAAAGACCCATTACACATTGGTTTGAGTTAATTTTGTTTCACATAATCCTAGTATACCTATTTCTTGTTCTTGTATTTTCTTAATAAGACTCTGTTGATTTGTTTTATTTGTAATACCTCTAACATTGTGTGTATCTATTCTTATCACTTTATTAGAAATTGCATCCTCTTTGTTGTTTGTTTTTATTATTTTATTTTGAACTTGGCTATTTAAAAATCTTTGTCGTTCCTCTTGTAAAAATAATATTATATCTAAATTATTATTATATTCTATTATATTATTAAATTCATTTGATTGCTTTTTGCTCTTGTTCATTGTGGATGTTAAGGAGGAATTAGGCTCTTGCTTTTCATAATTGTTATGAACAATTGATATATCTTAGGAGTGATTTGCTCCTTTGTTGCTATATTTAGGTCCTTTGAAGATTGATTGTTCTTTTCCTACCTATTCTACTATTTAATTTCTCAAGATTTGCTAAAATATGATTCAGGGAATCTTGTGGGGCTTTTACTTCTGGTTCTGACTCATCTCTTATATTTCTATGGCGATTATATTTTTAATTTATCAGTTCTTTATTGCTTCTTGTTGCAGAATATCTACTGGATCTGTAAGTTTCTTGTTGTATCCTTCTATTATAGTAATATCTAATTTGTCTTTAGTTTGTTTGACTTTGGTTTTTATTAGAGATAGAGGTAGATTTTATAGATTCAGTGTCTGATGACATATCTGTGACTAAATCCTCATCCATTTCTACTTTTCTATTTTCATATCTTGCTCTTGGGCTTTTAATTACTTTTTTAGATTTCTTCTTTTCTAAGTTAGTAGAGTATTTGGCACTTTAAGAAAGACACAATCCTTGTAAGAAAATATGTTGTCTACATACATTATCTCTATCTTCTTTTGTTGCAAAACAGACTATTGTAAAGTTTTGTTTTTTCAGTATAAAGGGATCTTTAGATATGTAGTATGCTTTTGCTTGAGTGCCATTTAATATTCTGGCTACCAAACTAGTATATGTTTTGTTTGTACCCAGAAATCATGCTGAGTTATAGTTTCTCTCAACCAAAATATCATTGATTTCTCTATCACTTAATTCTGATTTTGAGAAAATGGCACTTGACATTTCTGTATCAATTGGAGTCATCCACTTTGCTTCTGGATCGAAGTTAGAATATTTGTATCACTTGATATATGTCTTGACTTTAGGTTTGATATTTATTTTATAGATATAGATGTTTTAAACCTCTTTATATCTTTTAAGGTATTTAGCTATATATTTGCTCACTTTTTGATCCATATCAATCAAGCAGATGTGGCATATAAAAGTATTTTCTTCAGTTTTAATTTCACAGAAGATTTTTTTATTAAGGTCTCTTCTAGTTTTGTGTATATTATCCATGGTTTATGGATTTATTTGTTCAATAGTAAAGTTGTCTTCTTTTCAATTTGTTTCCTCTATATATTTTAGAACATCTTCTTCCTCTTGTATCCAAAAAGTTAGCTATTCATTTCCATTAATGAATTCCTTCTTCAGGAGATTTCTTTTTTCTTGTGACAATTTTAATATATTGTCTAAGTAAGCCTTGATTTCCTTTTCAGACTCCCCTAAGATGTTAGCTGTCATCACTCCAAATCTATAGTTTCCTTTTTTCTTTATAAAGTATGGATTTGTTGATAGGACTAGTTCTTTATTTCTAGTTATATACGTATGAGTTATATTTATTTATACAATGGTTTTTGATTTTTTTTTTGAAGTCTTAGGAAATCTAACTCTTCTTGTTCTTAGATACAAGTCATTGTGATTTCATTATCTATTGTTGATTCACTGTCTACCTGTTTAATTATTTCCATTGGTTGAAGTTTGGGTCTATATATTTTTTCTGGATTTTTGATAATTTCCAGAAACCTATCCTCTATATAGGATTGAAAAAGATTTTCTTTATTGCCTTTTCCCAGTTGCCAAAGATGTAGTAAGTACTGAGTTAAAATCCATTCTTTGTGAAAGATTGTTTCATTAATTCCCAGTATCTTGAAAATAATACTATCTAGGATTGTATATATTTTAGATAATATAGCTACTTCTTCATTAAATTTGATTCCTCTTTGTTGTAGCAGTTGTTGGGAGGCCCATAACATTGAATGCTCATCATATTTTTGTAAAAGCTTGACTAAGGTATTTACTATATTCTCTTCTCTTTTGTTTATTATTTGTAATATCTATTGAGCTCTATTTATACTTGCTACTGTATTATTTATATTTTATCACATGTTTGTTGTTAATCTACTGTTTTGTTAGATTTACTTTTGTTTACTTGTTTACCAAATATATTATTTTGATATCAAACTTTTAAGTTTATCTATTGTTGTTATATTTTGATTGATCAATGTGAAGCAAACATGTATTTACTAGTTGTTTGCCTATTTGTTATTTAGTATTGATCTATTGTTTATTATTTTGTCAATCTGTGTAGGGTCCTGGTTATATGGGGTACAACTTTGTTGATAAGATTAGGACACATGTTATATTTATTATATTAAGAGATACATCATGTAAATATTGTTTTTGTTTGAGTATACTATGAAGGCGTGTATGTGTTTTATGTTATGTATCTGTTGTTTATATATTGCAATTGATTTGTTATCTATGTTCTTTAGCTGTTGCTCTTGGATTCCTAATATTCTCTTGGGTCTTTGTAACTTTTGAGTTTTAACTGGTTTACCGGTTAAAACTATTATGTTGTGAAGGTTTCTTTTAATATCTAGAAAGGTATTAATCTGCACTGGCCTGGTTAGGAGCTAAGAGAGTTGATGTTGAGTTCTTTGGCCTTACTGTGATTCAGATTTTCTTTTTTGGCTTTCTTCTTCTCAAAAATTTTAATAAAGTGCAATACTATTGTAAAAAGTATGTACTTCTTTATTTGTTGACTTGTTTGTTAAGCCTTGTATATATCTTTTGAGAAGGGTTGTATAGTTGTTAGCTCTTGTAGGTACTGTTGAATCAGGTTTAATGTATCTTGTTCTTTATCAAAAAAGAAAATTTTTAAGAAAAATAAGGATCAGTGGAAAGAGTTTTTTTTTATTTTATTCTCTATTA
>CAJVPT010006836.1:0-10654 GCA_910592055.1 Acaulospora colombiana
TGGATAAATGGATCTCCAAACTGGTAGAACAGACCTCAAAAACCAGTCAGGACACTCTAAGTTTTTGTACAGGGCTAGTAAGAAGAGACCTAATCCTAGAAATGGCAGATCTAAAACACTATGGAAAAAGAATTGGTAATAAGGCAAGAAGATAAATATCAAAAATGCAAAGAAGAGTGTGTAACTAAATAAGGAAAAAGATTTGGAACAAAAGATGTAAGAAGATAATCAAATAGGAACATTCATAGGGAATCCTCAGAGTAGGAAAAATCAACCGACCCTTAGGTACACACAGCTTAAAACCATCAGTCCCAAAAAGTAAAAATCCTCTACCAGAGGAAGAAACTCAAGAAAATGAAAACCTGAAAGAAATTCTACTCAAAGGTGTTACTTATGGAATGAAGTGATTGGATTTTAAGCTTGATTAGAACAACAGATAGTAATCTGCAATGGTGATCTGCAATGGTGATCTGCAAGCAATGATGTTAAAGGTTGGAAGAGTATTCACCTGAACCATTAACGGAGTGATAAATCACTCCCGAAGTTGCACTTAGAGTTTTGATATATTAAGACAAAACAGCAATGAGTGAGTTAAGTAAAGTCTTAGTTTTAGTGAATCATTTAAAATGTACAGTATACAAATGTTTAATAAAGCACATGTATCTAGTCTGACCTAGGGTTTAAAAAAAAAAAATAGATATATAACTTAAAAAAAATAAAAAAAAACTTGTTCAATAAATTATTATAAACCAGAAATTTTTTATAGTTATTTCAGAACTAGCTTTTCTTAATTTTATATAAATATTTCTATTAAGACCTATATAATGAATTTTTATTTAAATAATTATGAAAAAATTTAAAATTTATTGCAAGAAATAAAAAATCAAATTTTATTTATACTTGATATTTGAATATTGATTTCAATAAAAGTTTTTTTAAATATAATTGCTTATTTTATTAATAAAAATTAAAGAATATATAGTATAACAATAGACTTTGTATAGCTGTATTTGTTTAAGTAAGAAAGTATTTTTATCATGTATAAAAAAATTTATGATTCAAACAAAGGTAAATTTATTTTACAGTATATTAATAAAGTCTTTAAACAAATTTTTGTATCATAAAGTTAATCTATGTATCTGCAGCAGTGACCTGTAGGTGATGATATTAAAAGTTGAAAGGGTCTTCACTTGAACTTTTAATGGAGCAAAAAATCACTCCCAAAGTTGCACTTAGAGTAATTACTGAGATGAGTGAGCTAGTTAAAGTTTTAGCTTTAGCAATTTCTACTATATGTACAGCCTACAATTGTTTAATAAAGCACACATAACTAGGGTTAAAAAAAAAAAATAAATAAATAAAGTTAATCTATGTAACTTTTTATTTTTAACAATATATATAAATATATACTGTATAGCATAGATTAATTTTATGATACAAAAATTTGTCCAAAAGACTTTATTAATATACTATATACGTACTGTATGTAGTTCACGCTACATTTATTAATATAAAAAAAATACCAAACTCAGTTACCGTACATCTCTAACACGTGACACAACATTTTACCCAGAATTCCATATGAAATATCTGACTTCGAGTATTTATTGAGGTAAACCATCTACCAGCTGTTTTTTTCTTGTACGCGTCACTTTTTGGATTTGGGTTCATCACATGCGGAAATCTTATGCAAAAAATGTGGGACTAAAAATCGGTTATTTCGCCTTCAAAAGAAATTTCACCTGCGTGTCAAGAATTACAGTATCTCAATAATTCCTCCGTCGAGAGCGTTAAATATGACAAATATTGCAATGTGGTCGAATTTATTTTTCATAGTTGTAATCACTAACAATAAATGTACTCGAATAATACCAAATAGAATTACTTAAATAAAATCATTGAAAAGAGTTAAGTATTGTCGCAAGGAAAGAATATTCTTGTAATCGTCAGTGTCTTGAAAAACCGGTAATTAGATCCAAACTAGATTCGTAAAATAGTTACATACAGTATATACTGTAAATACTGTAATAACTCATCTGGCTGCTATATTTATATACAGTACATATGATTTGGACGAATTCTTCACCGTAACAAATTAAATTTAATACATGGATTTTATTGATTATATTTTAATCAAGTTAATAGAACAAAACGTAATAGAATTTTTGAAATAATTATTGGGAAAGGCAGATGATAATATTTTTCATTAAAGAAGCACGGCTCCTGATACGAAATAAATTTCTTTTTTTGTAATTTACTAGTTTATCCACCATATGGTCTATACATTATCTAGTATATTTTTGCCCTTCATGGTTAGGCCTTAATAATCGTTCTAGCGGATCTTTGTGAGCTCGAAAATAAACTAGAACCTATTGAATTTATTGAAGGGTGAGTAATGAAAGATAAAATTGCAAATATCAATTAAAATATTAAAACGTATTAGTTACCATATAAAATAATTTAAGGTGCATCAAAATTTGAACAAGGATCAGCACCGCACACGCAAAGTTTAGCGCTCCGGCTACATAACGTTCATCAGAGAGTAGGTTATCTATTATGGGAACTATTCCTCCATTTGCATAAAGCAATCCGGCTTCCAAGGATAAGCCGAATGTGATACTAATTATGGAAGTGAAGAAAAAACTCGTGAAACAATTTTTATATTCGTCCCTATTTAAAAAAATAATGTTAAAAGAAAGGAGTAAATGTGGTAGAAACAAGAATAACATTTAGAAATGCGTACCTAAATCCACGAAACAAATTCATATGTCTAAGAGCAAAGTCACCAATAAGCCACAGAACCATACAGAAAAAAGCCAACAAGGTTTCTCCCAAAACTATGGAATCTCTGTAATAAACCACCGCCGGTGTGGTTGCGATTATTCCAATACCAAATTCCAGAATTATAAAGTAAACTATTGTCGTAATTTTTTGTAGGATGAGATTTTGCATCTGTAATTAAAAGCTATACAGGTTTGAGACATACCTAACCATATCCTGTAGGAAAATCGAATCATTTTACGAGCATTTCGTTCATAGATATCGTCGACATTGTAACAGATTAGTGGACAACATTGTGGCCTATATTAAAGTTGAATTTGAATTTACAAAAGAAAATTATGTAAATATTGTGACAATTTCTTTCGTAAAATTTACCAATTATTCTTTTCCTGCAAGTTAATCATTTTGAGTTTAAGCGGTGATGAAGACGTGGAAGTTGAGTTTTTTATGAAATAAAATTGAAGGCCTTCGACCTTATATATACTTTCAGAGTTCATTATGCGACTAGCCTTGTGCAATTTGTCTGAAACACCATGAAAGATTGTTTTTACAGTATAATCTTTCTTTGCTGAAAAACATCATTCCATATTTTTTCGTGATTGTTTTTACACTATAATTTTTCTTTGTTTCAAAACATTATTCCACTTTTTAGTCATTAGAAACAAGGATTGTATACAAGGGTATGGTCGAGAGTGTCATTAGATACGTATTACATATGGTGCATCTTTACTATAATAACTGAAATCGGTCTTGCTTTGCCGTCACGCGTGTGCTCTTCGTAAATTTGTGACACATACTTTAACATATTGGGAATCAATGGACTGCGTTTAGTGACCAATTGTAGAATATTTAGTCGGCACCTGATCAACATTCTTAATAAAATGTCCATTCTTTGAAAAAAAGCAATAGACGACGGTGATTCAGATGAAATTATTTTGATATACAAGTCTTTGAACAATTTTTCTGTGGTTCACAATCATTTGTATTAAAGGTGAACTTTTACGGAGACAAGGAAAAAATTTTTGTCACCTTGCGCAGAGTTATGTTCCGTTAAAGAGCATTAAACTGAGATAAAGTAAATTGACGGCCGAATTACCATTGCCGCCGGGATTCAACGAGATAAAGTTTTAATATGCCAGATCGATATCACTTTATTCTAAAAGCTTGTATTATATAATAATTAAAAAGATAAAAGCGAGATTGGTATCGCATACATAAAAATGCATTTGGCATTAATTTGATGATTCGTTATGTCATGTCGATGATGGCGTTATGGATAACAAAGAGACGATAACTGAAAGAACTTTATGCATAATCAACCAACGATAACTGAAAGAACTTTAACCAAATTTGATAAATATTTTTATTATATACTGTATACAGTATTTACTGTAATACTGTAAACCAATTTTAAGTTTGCTTTTCACCTTTAATTTTTTATTGATGCATAAATTCAATTTAAAATTACAGATAAATCTCCCTAAATGCACACCCTCTATGTTCTGCACGTGCAATGATGAGCTTATATTAGCGTTACCTTTATAAATGCACCCAAATGTCACTTCTATGGCACTCGCGTGTCACCTGTGCAAGTGAATTTATATTATATTCGAGCGAAATTTTTGGATCATATACAGTATAAATATAAAACATGTGACTTTATTACTGATCTTTCGTCGCCTGCATAGGTGATGGCACGAGTGACGCAAGGAGAACATCTCATTTCATTTTTTTTTTGAACTTACTTATCTCTTTGACAAATATGCCACCAAAAAAAAAAATAATCCTGACAGATGCCCAAAAGTATGAATTTTGCCTATATATACAGTATACTGTATGATAAAAAACTTATTTTACAGTATACTATAGGATAAGAAACTTATTTTAAATGTAAATATTTACTCTTTTTTGACTTTTATAATACACTTTTATGGTTTTTTCTGAGAAATTTTGCCTATCTCAGTTTAATCCTGAATTTTAAGCAGTATAAAATTTCTTATACAATGATTGAACAGTAGAATATATATCAACAAAAGATTGTAAACAAGCTCCTATTAATTTTTTTTTTTTTTAAATTCACAATCATGTCATAGTAACTTGCCTTTATTGAAAAATTAAAACAAAATCTACAATAGTTTACAGACTTTTACAAAATGACTAAGTCATATTCATACATAAGTACTCTAAGTCAAATTTTGAAGACAATATTACATTTTCCTGATAGATTGATAATAATCTCTATCTATCAAAATCATTGCCAACAATTTGGTACTATTAATTGATCTGAAAATCAATAAATTGTTAAATCAAAAAAAGAAGAGGAAAATCAATTTGGAAGAAGAAGAAAATTCAAGGTTTATTAAAAAAATCCAAAAATAAAAACAATCTCTTCTCAAAAAAGATCTGCCTGATTAGAATAGTTTTCTTGCTTTATTTGAATCTTGAAAGAAAAATTTTTTTTTTGGCATTGGAAAAGTCAATTCAACCAATTCTTTATTTAAATAAGCATTGGATTGAAATATTTTAAGGAAAGTATTTAGACCTTAGCTTTTGTCATTAAAGCTTTATCACCACCTGAGGAACTTATATAAGAAATGAGAATTCGCAATTCATATTATCTATTACTTAATTTTTTAATATTATAGAAATCTTTATTAAGGGACTTGAACTTTTTGGAGGTAAACATTTCTGAAACATTTTTTTTAATTATCAATAATGTCATCAGAACATGTGAAAGTAATCAATAGGAGCTTGTTTACATTTCAAAAACTAATGTATTTTATGTTGGCCAATTATCTTTGATAAGAATTTGTTTATCAAAAATTTAAAGTCAAATTGAGATAGACAAAATTCCTTAAAAAATCATAAAAGTAAAGCTCTAAAAGGGTTAGAATAGTTTAATAAGAAGAAAATAAGTCTTTTAACTACAATAAAACCTCTGTAAACCTCACACCTAAGAGATTAGAAGTGTTTTCAGATATTTTATAGTTAGTTTTTCTTTATTTGAAAACTTTTTTGCCATTAATATCAAAGATATTACTTGACTTTTCTTGACTACTAAAAGTTGAGTTTTGGAATAAAAAGGTTTATAAACAATAAAAGAAAAATAGAGATAACTCTTAAAGTCAGACTTCAAGTTATTTTATAGAAAGTATTAAAACTTTATTAGTAAAAAAGTGAAAAAACTTCTTGTGAACTTCTTTTTTATGTATAATTAAAGGATTAGCAGAAAGAGTTTTTTAATAAACTCCTATTAATTATTTTACATATCTAAATTAGTTTTTTTAGTATTCATAAAATTTTGAAATTTATTACAATCCTTATCAAACTCTTTCCGATGATTCTCAATTTTTCAGAAAATTTCTTTTTTTAATAATTTTTTGAGAAAAAGAAAAATCAGACAAAAAAAAACAAGAGAAACTATCTTTACAACTAAACAACTTACAGAAACAAGTTCAAGAACTCTTTATAGAGTGCAGAAGAGGTAAGTTTTACAAAAATACTAAATTCTACTATATAAATTTTTTCTTTTAGAAAGAAAAAAACAACAAGAAAAACTGAATCACAGTAAGCTCTTGAAAACTCAACATCAACCTTACAAAGCTCCTAGCCAGGTCAATGCAGGCTAACATCTTTCTAGATATCAAGAAAAGCTTTACAAACAATAACTCAAACCAATAAATCAGTTCAAGTCCAAATACTCATAAAATCTAGAAAGATGTTCAAGCTTTATTGACTATACAATAAAGAAACATACACATTACAATAATAACATTTCAATAATATTATATTACACAAATAAAGATACATATACTTTTCACAACAAGCTCAAAAAACGTGTCAAATAAATAATATTAATACACTTTCTACGTATTTATGTAAATTAATTATCAATAACTCCATAATTTTACATATTTACTATTGACTGATCAACAATATCAACAATAATATTACAATATACACATAAAATAAATATTATCAACATGTTACAACAAACAACAAGGTTTTTTCATCTTACCAAAATAATAATAAGAAATAAACAAATCTGTAACACATGTCTAAGAAAATATAGCAATGATCATCAGCAAAACACAACAATATCAAACATAGTCAACTTACTTTCTATCATATAATCAACATGTCTATGAGAAAACACAAACTTTTACAGATCACTAAGAAAAGAGAAATACACATTATAGAGATCTTAGCTCAATTATCAGATAAATATGATCAATAATGGAAACTATGGCAACACAAACCTTCCTTAATATTACTTCAACTCAAGAAGTCACCATGAACCTCACCTTAAGTTCAATCCAATACTCAATCATAAATAGTATCATTGCTAGAATTCTGAATATCAATCATACTACCTTTATTAAAGTCAACATTCTCAGACAATACATTCTTTATCTATGAATCAAAGGACAAGGAAAAGAAAAAGAACTTCTAGTTCTATTTTTAGAGGATAAATACTTGAATATAATAAAACAAGCTGAGTAAGTATAATACTCTTTGTAAAATATTATGTCAAGTCAGACAATACCTAAAAATAATCTTTCTATACATAGCTCACCAAATAAGGCAATCACCATGGAAGTTCAAACAATCACAGCAGTTGAAATTCTAAATATCATTTAAATTGAAATGGGAGATAAGGAGCTCGAAGATATAATCGAAATAGAAGTTATCAATGAGAAAATTAAAGGAGACAATATAGCTAAGCAACATATATATAAGACAAGAAATAGACCAAAGATATCCAGTATTAATTCTTTTTATATAAAGTGGATGTGTTTACTTCCAGACTTTCAGGAGAAACTGAAATAGAACAAATAGCATATTTGCAAAATACATTAGGCTTGCCAAAAGATTTTCAACCCTTTAAAAAAGAATTTATTAATGGCATTGCATAAACAACATTCTGTTGCAAAGAGAAGGAAGATACATTACAATGTCTTGAAAAGATTAATAAAAAAGAGGAAGAAAACTTTACTATTATACCTATAGATATAGAGAAATAGTCAAACTCTATTCAACTACTAAATAAAAAAGTTTTTCAACAAACAAAAGATGAAAAAAAATCTCATTAGTGGTTACATTTATAGACATTGACTGAAACTACTCACGTCAAGAAATCAAATCTGCTCTCAATAAATATAGATATATAACAAATATTCATATTTATAATTATTTATGATTACAACAACGAATCAAGACACATATTACTTCTTATAAGGAATATATCAACCTTAAGGGGAAATAAATAATTCATACAACCACAGAAACTATTAGAGTAATCTTCACTTAACATAAGCCTGATAATAATGAAATTAATATAATTATCAAACAATATAATTCACAATAATTATGACTATATGGAATACATAATACTATCATTGGTTTAATCATATAAACAGTCAAACATATCAAAACCAAATCACGTTACATCCCTAAAAATCTATATATGCTAAAGAGAAGAGGCCATGCAATAATTTGCTTCTCATCAGTACAAGATTTGAATAATGCTTTAAAACAACATATATTTATTCATGATCATAAACTCACCTGGAGTGCTAGAGAACATTTTAAACAAGAACAAAACCCTTCTCAAAAAAGACAAGATTATATCAGCAAGAGTGCTATAGAGTACTTTGAAAAAAAAATAGTACATGATGAAGAATTGATTTATACAGAAAGTAGTAAAGATAATAAAGAAAAAGTCTATATCAAAACAATATATGGCAAACTTTACTCAAGACAATTGGATCAAACTAATATCAGAAGCAATACTAGGGCCAATTGATATACAACATCTGAGGATGAAGTAGAAATAGAAAGAGATTTTAAAAAAAGAATAGATCTAGAAAGGAGAGAAAAAAGAAAAAGACATAATTTTCAAGGCAACAAATATACTACTAGAACAATTGAAACTCCTCAACGTTTTACCACTGGTAGTAACAGGGAGTCAATAAAACACTGTTATAGAAGATGTTGGTACAATAGATCTGAAAGTCCCTATTCTGAAAGTAAAAGTGATTAAGATCCCCTTCATTAGATTCTAAACAATCTTAAATAACTAAATAATAGAATAAACCTAATTGAAGGAAAAATAGACAGTCAGAATAGGATAAAAAAGAGGTGATGAAATAATTGCTCCTGAAATTAGCACTAGTTCAATAAATGTATATCAGGAATGAGTTTGATTCACAAGAATAATCAAGCTTATCCTGGAGAAAAAATGCAATCCCGAAGGAAACAGTAGACATTAACACAACTTCTCCATATGCAACATATGCTACATTACTGAATAACTTTATAAGTATACTAAAAAAGAATATTATCAATTAAATTGAAAAAAAACACATGCTATATAACAAATATACTATAGATAACTTTTTACTAGCCAATACAATTTCAGTTGAAACACACAATGTCAGAGGAATTAATACTAGTCTAGATTAACAAAGGCTATACAAACTTTTGCAAAAACTTAATATAGATATTTTAAACATATGTGAAACCAAATTAACAAATAAAACAGCAGAGTTTGCCTTTACTTTACAACAAATATACAAGTTTTTCCACAGTAGTAATGATGAAAAACCCAGAGGATTTGGAGTGGGACTTTTCATCAACAAAAACATTGAAAAAAAGCTAGAATCTATAGAAAAATCAAAGGCTACATAATAAGAGCCAACTTTTTATCAACAATATATAAGCTTTATATTTGTCATCAAAAAAAACTGTAAGTAGATGGCTACAACAATTACTTCAAAATAAAATTCTAGATAAGCAAAGAAATTACTTTAAGATCATAATCATAGGAGATTTCAATGTAGTCATCAATCCATTAGTAGATTGGTCACTTTTTGATAAAATAATATCTAGATATATAAAAGCTGAAATAGGCCTTTTCAACTATCTAAAAGACTGAAACAATATAGATGTTCAGAACTCCTGAGAAGAAGAAAGCACTACATTCACATGGACGAACAATACATTATATAATAGAATTGACTATATCTGATTATTACCAGAAATTAGTCTAAACAATATTTACAAATTTAAAAATATTCTGATGAAAACATTATCGAGTAGTGATCATACTTTATTGTTAACAAGAATGTTAACAAACAATCTGCTTAAAAATCAAGCTCAATAATAATGTAGATCAAAAGGCAAGAAAATACCCAATTCAGTAAATTCTATAGCTAAATAATAGAAGAAATTCAAATTCTGGATAGAAGCAAGTTTCTAGAGATCAATTTTCAATCTCCCAGATCAAGAGTAATAAATGATTCTCAAGAATTAATAAGGCCTGGCATGATTTTGAGTCAATAATTATCAAGAGTATATATAAGTACCTTAAAAAGAAAAGAATCTACTCTATTCTTAACATGAAAAAAGAAGTGAAGCTTGGATTTGCAATTCCAAAAAAAGACTTTGAAATCTATAGAAAAGCTAATAAGATTCACTTTCTTCTAAAGAAATTACAAGCCAATTGGGATATTAAAATCCTAAAGGATATAGAAAAAACTATTCAAAAATTAAGAAGTTTTGATAAATCCATCAATGAAGAAATAACTCTTCCCCAATCACAAGAAGAAATTTCAGAACTATTGTCAAAAGTCACTAAGATACACCAGGAAATTTTTTTGGACAGAGATCTCTGAAGATCTCCATAATAAAAAAATTTTTGAAAATTTTTGAAAAAAACTCTGGAAATCTTCAAATAGCTTCGAAAATTTTTATAACAGAAAAATTTTTATAATAAAAAACTTCGGAGTTTTTTCATAATGAAAATTTTTAAAAATATATGAAAAATTATAATATATTAAAATAAATATTTATTTCTTTTATCAAATCTTGG
>CAJVPT010006837.1:0-10652 GCA_910592055.1 Acaulospora colombiana
GTGATAAACCTCTTGTTAAATTATTGTCCAAACTAGGAACTTTTGCATATCACGTTAGACTCTAACTTGGTGCTTCCCTGTAATAGTTCTCCATCTCTATCTGATTCCTAAGAGGTGAATTGGATAGGTTGACATACCCAATCCTAAAGACGTATAATCGGAATAATGATCTCACCAAAGTTGGGCCCATTATGCTCCTGAAATTAGTCAAGAAAATCTTCACTAAAGGACTGGTTAATAGGCTGTCTAACATACAAACAAGGTATGAAATACTGTCGGAACACAACTGGGCAGTACTACTAGGGACAAGTACTATAGAACCTATTTTTGCAATCAACTCAATTATCAAAAATGTGAGTGAGAACAATAAAGAACTATGGATCCTCTTTAAAATATAAGCAAAGCATATGACAATGTAGACCTGCATATCCTGGCAAAAGCCATGTAAAGGATTAAGCTCCCGGAGCCCCTCATTAACATTATAATGAAAGGTTTCAATGATTGGAAAAATACAGTGATTACAAGGATGGGAATCACTGATCCATATATAGTCAGGAATGAAATTGATCAAGGTGATGCTATATCACCACTCCTTTGATAAATATACTATGACCCACTGATCTGCAAAATTAGTAGGATGCATAGATACAAAAGTATCAACAGAAATTACAAAAGGATAAAACTTGCCACTTCCCGCAATACCACTAACACATCAGTTATGGCATACATGGATGATACAACATGGATCACTGGAAATTACAAACAATTAGAAGTCATCACCAATATAGCTAGCTCCTTCTATAACTTTGCTCAAGTTAAAATAAATCCAAACAAGTCAGAGCTTATCATAATCAACAATAAATGGAAGACTGAAACAATCTTTAAGCAAGACACAGTCAGAGTATCTACTAGTGCAGTCCAGTACCTGGGAGTTTGGTTTGACCGAGATGGCAAAAAGAAGTATCAAGCAAACTTGCTCCATCAGAAAACTTTGAATCTCACAAACCAATTGCTCTGAAAAAGAGTATCAGATGAACAAATCCAATATCTAGTCAACCACGTAATTCTACCTAAGTTGGAATACTTGATACAAAACCTTTGCCTAACAGAGACCAAAACTGACATCATAGATAGAAAACTGGGAAGGATAATCAAACACAAAACTAGTTTTCTTACCTTGGCTTCAAACTCAAATCTTTTACAGCAACCTAGACTACAATGTGTTCAGCCATGAAAATTGCATGCTTCAAAAGCACTTGAACATTATCGAGACATATCACAAGACACCAATCATGTCAGCAGATTATGCAGAGAAAGGATAAAGAACCTTCAATGGGCAGCCTGATTAGAAACAAGTATTCTGGAGATATACCCAAAGATCCATGCAACAGGCAAAAATTTTATACAAGATGTGTTCATTCATGCACAGAAGCAAGGTCTGTCCTTTAGAGATAGATGATACAAAAAGGTGATAATAAAGGATAAGTTGATATTGATAGAAGATTATATGGAAGAAAAATAGTATAACAAATATAGAGACAAACTTAGAACTAGCAACCTTAGATGGATCGAACAATTCATTAACTATAACAAAATCAAAACAATAAGTTGGACTCAGATATGTCACACAAGCCATCAAAACACACAGGGGAGACAGCCCTATTTCTATGAAGAGATTATCAACAAAATAACTACAGGAACAATCAACCCAAACTTTGTAACAAGACTGACAAATTTCTACCCAGGGACCAATCCCTTTTACAATATGGTCTGGACAGAAAGATGGAGCAATAAATCTCTAAAAAAGTGCAAGTTAATTTGGATTGCTGCTGAATGAGACACAGAGGAGGAAGAAATACTCATAGGAAGACTAAAGAAAAGGGCATGAACATTACGACTACTAGACATTACACCCAGAGCCATATTCATTCTATATAATACCATGCATCAGATGCAATATGAACAAATCAACTATCAATGACACATGTAGCATAGAAATAGTAAACAAAAATATGATTACAATCCCAAAAAAGAGTAGACAAGGTATTACAGATCAATATAGAAGCAAAGTAACTGAGCTTCTAGCATCACCACAAAGTATCAAAACCAGGCTGGATCACCAGAAAAATTACAAATCTCGGGACCTTAAAAACATCCATGTTCCCAGTTATGTCCATACAAAGGATTAGACTGAATGGATCGGGGATAAGATAACCAAAGTAAGAATTAGTCAACTCCAACAGAACACAAAAGAATGATAAAGAGTTAAAGTCATAACGGATGCGAGTAGCTACAAGAAATTTTATATCATCATCTTCCAGATTGAAAACCTTGAATTAGGAGAAAAAACTGAAATTGCATCTTTCAAGATCCTATGAAGGACATTGTCAAAAGAGACTGAGCTTAATGCAGTTATAGTAGCTTTCATATCCTTTCCATATGGAACAGAGGCAACTTTAAACATGGACAGCCAGATGGTAGCCACAGTACTGAAAATCAACAGGAACAAGAACAAGATAGTGAGACTCATTGAATATACAAAAAATCTTGTGAGGCTAAAGAACACAAGATTAAAGTTGAAAAGATCTGAAATGATGGCAATTGGACCCTTATTAAAGTAAATGGTGAGGCCAAGTGGGCAAGATCTAAATGGCAAATCACATATCTCGACATAATACTACTCAATAGAAAAGAGCTAGTAATAGCATATAAGAATGGGATCACCAGCTTCAATGCTAGGGAAGAAGTTCATAACCATTTTAGGAATAAACAGATCACAGATTGATATAGTTTAGAGAGGAATTAGAACCTCATACTACTCAACAATGAGATCGATTAAAAAGCAATAGTGGACTATCTACATTATAAAAAGATAACTGTGGGACCAATAGACACTGAGAATCATTAATGTAGGGCTTTCAAATTGAAGTTCTAGGTGCAGGAGTGACCAATCATGATCAAACTACATGCTAAAAGAAGGGACTTATACAAATTTATTAGATGTATCAGGTGTAACGTAGCCATCAAGAACTAAATACATGTCTTCACATGCAAAGGAAATAAACTTGACTTTAATCTGCACATGCTAAAGGTCATATCAAATTACCTTCAAAGTAGGGAGAAACAAAGCAAATCATGAGTCCAGAGATAGGTCAAGAAGACTGAATGTAATGTACAAAACACCTGGATTAACATGATATCTAGGAGCCTAATCCCCAAGGACATTGCAGATTTGATCCATGAGTGGACCAGAATTTTTAAGAAAAAGAAAGCCAAGCATACTCTCTTAGAGTGCTTCGAAGAAATATAGAACCTCGCAAGGGAAATCTGGCTATAGAGATATGACGCAACCAGAGAATGGAAAAGATCCCAAGGGATCACTAAAGCAGAAAAGAGAGCAAGAGGCAAATGGAGCCAGAACACACAAAAAGATTAATCAGAAAAACAAACAAATGAGATTGGTTTGGACTGAAAAAAAACCAAAACTTTTAAATTCTTTTTTTTACAAAAATCCAAGAAAAATGGTGCTAATTCAGCTTAGGCAGATTAGTTTTCCAAAAAGAAAGCAACAAGTCATGGAGATCTGTTTGAAGATCCGATTCAGAAGGTATCTTTTATAGTAATCTCATATACATATTAGTATAGTCTGATTCCTAGTTAACTCTGAAATAGATAGTACAATGTAATATCTAAGTAAAAACTAAATAAAGATCAACTGGGGGCTAAGCCAGCAAAAAAAAAAAATTATGTTTTTACTATATAAAATCAGTATGAAAATTTACCAAAAAAATTTCTACTTTTTATAATTCAATAAAAAATTATTTATTTTATATAAAATTTTATAAATAATTTTTTTATAACTAAAAAAATAAAATTAATTAAGATTTTTATATAAAATAACTTAATAAATTTTTTAAAATTTATTTTTAAAAAAAAATTTTATAAACTTTTTTTTTTATATGTAAAATTTTTATTTATAAATTTAAAATTAAAATTAATAAATAAATTATATAATAATTTTAATATTTTACATTTTTTTATATTTATGCTTTAAAAATATATTTTATAAAGTTTTAAATAATTTGAATAATTTTTTATTAATTTATAAACAAATATATGTATTTTAAAAAATTTCAAAAAGTTTTGTTATATACTATATACATTGTATATAAAATTACTAAAGCAGATAAAGTTGTATATTTAAAAAAATTTTTTTTATAAAATTATAATAAATATTTTAATTATTTTTAAAATTATTAAAAAAAAATTTTTTTTATTTTATATTTAAAAAAGATTATATATATAAATATATATATATAATATTAGTACTTTATTAAAATAAATGTATAATATAGAAAAATTTAATAAGAAACTTTTTTCACTGATTCTCTGATCATATACAAAAAAGATGTTCGCAAGAAGTTTTATAGTTTTTTACTAATAAAGTCTTCACTTTCATTAAAACAACTTGAAGTTTGTCTTCATATATTTTTTCTATCCTTCCTTATTTGTTTATAATCTCCTTTGAATAAAAACTTGAACCTCTAGTGACCTAAAAAGACTCAATTACATACTTTCTTTACTAAGGACAAGAAGATTTCAGGAAGTAAAAGGACTGACAAGTGGAATGTCACTTTATAGAGCTAAAGTGACAAAAATAGAGGTTTTGTTAGCAGGAAAAAACTTATTATTCACCTTCTTAAACTTTTCTAGCTCTCTTAAAGTGTTTACTTTTTTTACAGTTTTTCTTTAGGAATTTTGCCTACCTCAGTTTGACCCTGAATTTTTGGTAGCACAAGGTCACCAGGCTTTTGATTGGTTGATATGAAACACGTTAGTAACTGAATATAAACAAGTTCCTATTGGTTACCTCATATATTCTGATGATGCCATTGGTAATAGAAAGAGTTGATTGGTCCTTGCGTCCACTCCACTCCTACAATTGGGTAAACCTATAGATTAAGTACTATGAGACCAATAAAATACAAGCAACAAGTCCCCAAGTGGTGAAAAAGCTATTATTTTTTCAAGTTGAGGTCTTTCACTCCTATTATTCTGGTCATGCAAAGTTCAAGATCAAAATCTCTTTTTTATCCAGGTCAGGCAATAAAACTGAACAGTTTCTAATCCATGCTAAGTTTCAATCCTTTGATTACAGTTGAGAATGTATTTTTCCAAAAGTTATTGAGGAATATTGCAATCAACGAGGATCTCCACTGCTCTTCTGGTATCTTTCCACTATTGTGAAGCAAAAAGATCTTTGGGGAATAACTATTTTGGGCAATAGAAGATATATACCAGTAAAATTTCTTTAACTAAGCATGACTGTTAAAAGATATTATATTAAAACAATACGATCCAATTCTTACTAGGTTACATAAGAACCTAGGATCTATTGTAAGTCATTATTTTATTATAGGTGAATAAAAAATCACTGTCCAAAGAAGATTAAAACCAAGTATATCCTGAAAGTAAAGGTACTCACTAGGTAATAAGACTCCTTAGATGGTACTCAAGAAAGAAATCAAGATCAAGAATGGATAAGTTCCTTAGATGGTCAGGAAGAGAAAGGATATCTCAATAGGGTATTTTTTATTGAGAAGAGGTCTTAAGAAGCAGATTTTTGGAGGAAGCTGAAAATATTTTTTTTTTCAATTTTTACTCTTTCATTTTCTTGTTAGTCTGCTTAAATATTTTTAGATATTCACCCTTCCCTTTTTTCAACCCATCCTTTTGTAGTTTCCTGTATTCCAGCAGTTTGGATTGACATATAGCAGTGACAACCTGCTGATAATGATGCAGTAGACTAGAAGGGTCTTTATCTAAAAACACTATGGAACAAAATATTGTCCTTAAGGCCGAACTTAGAGGGTTTTATACTTAAGATAAGTTTATTAGATTAGAAGAATAGTTTAGCTGTAGTATGTATCATGCTGCTCAAATGAAAATGTACTTATGTTTTCAATTAATTAATAAACTTACAATCTAGTCTGGTTACGAGTATACAAAAAAAAAAAAAGTAAATATATAATATAGAATATTTAGTTTTAAAAATTTTAATTAATTATAATTTAACAAAAAATTTTATTAATATAAAAAATTTTTTTAAAAACTATAAAACTATTAAAGTTTATTTAATAATTTATTTTAAAATTTATTTTAAAAATATATTACAAATTTTATAAAAAATTATGTATACAGTATATTTTATGAATAAAAATATATTTTAATATATTTAATTTAATAATTCTATAAAAAATTTTTTTATAAATATATATATATATTTTTTAATAGTTTTATATATTAAAAAAAATTTTTTTTATTATTTAATTATTTAACTCTTACAATTTCTCAAAATCAATTATTTTTAAATTAAAATTCTATAAAATTATAATATTAAAATTTAAAAAAAATTTTAGTAAATTAATTATTATTATTATTATTATTATTATTATATTTTTAAATTATAATTAGTATAAAATATAAATTAATTTTATTAAGATTATAAATTAAAAATATATATAGATACAGAAATCATTAAGATTATAAATTAATAAATATATATAGATATAGAAATTCTTAAGTATTAATATTGTTATCTTTATATACTATATATTATTATATAATTATAGATTAATAATAATTTATTATAACTAATTTAGTTAAATTTACTAGTATTTAGTAAATAGACAAGCTTAATTAAAAGCTAATGATTAAATATATAATTATTAAGAATAAATTTTAATTAATTAAAATTATTAAGAACAAATTTTAATTAGTTAAAATTATTAAGAATAAATTATAATTAGTTAGAATTATTAAAAATCAATTTAATTAGTATTGAATTTATAAATTTTTATTATTTCATTAAACTAATTTAACTATATTTATATTTATTAGAATTAAATACTTTTTAATACTTTTAAATATTATTTATTAAATAGACAATAAATCTCTCAAAATTCTCAACAAGATATTGAAACAGCGATCAGCCACAGTGAACACAGCTCCTCTGAATGGAATCAAATGGAAATCTATCAAGGCAACACCTTCCACCTCTAGTAACAGTAACAATAATTACAAAGATTCTCTCTTCAAACAAATAATACAGATATTAAGTTACCATAACAACTCTATTAACTTATCTATTTATACTCTATCAATAATTTCATCATTTTCAGATAAGCATTAGCCATTCGACCTTTGCATGATGTACCCAGTCAATGACAGGTAGTTTGTTATAGAAAGAAAATCGCAATAGGCTATAGTTAATTTATAATGTAAAGACTATTAATATCAAGCTAATGAATTAAATTTCTAATAAAAATCCATATTTAATGCTCATTTGTGATAAAAAAAAAAATATTATTTATTAAAATCTTAAAAGAGGATAAATTGTTTTCTTTATTACTATATAATATCAAATTAGTTTTAATGATTAATTTTTATTTAAATAAAGTATTATATTAGAATATCCTAAACTAGGAGAGTGAAGTTTATAAAGATTATTGGATTAATTAAAGTGGAATATTTATAATTAATTAAATCAAAAACCTTTATATATATATATATATATTTAGTGGTATACTATAGATTTTAATTTTTGATTAATAAAAAATTTGAAGTTCTATCTTTTTACAACCTGATTTATTTAAATTTTGATTTAAATAATTAGATATAATTTTCACAAAATAATTAATAAATCTGATCTGAAGAATAATTTTATAATTTAATTTTTAAGTAATATTAAATTATAAATTTTTTGATTGTAATTTAAAAGTACTATTACCATGATATTGTTTTACAGATTAAATAAACTTATTTATTATATTAATAAAAATATATATTATATATAAAGTTTATAATATTTAATTAATAAATTTTTTTAGGAAAATTCTTTTTCTGACCCTTTAACTATATACAAAAAAAATATTAATAAAAAAAATTGATTCTTTCTTTTTAACAAAGTTTAATACTTTTCTTAAACCAATCCAAAGTTTATTTTCAGGAGTTATTTCTATCTCTTCTTTTTTATTTGTACTTTGTTTTACAGTAAATAAAACTTGATTGTTTATAATTTTAAAAGTCAAGTAATATCATTCTTATCAATAGCAAAAAAGTTCTAAAAAAAGAGAATCTGATATATAGTTATCTTACAATATAAAAAAAATAATATAGAATTTTATATAGTTATAACAGATTTATTTTTATTATTTGTTACTCTTTTTTGACTTCAATAGTATCTATTTCTAGAGTTTTCTAAAAAATTTTGTTTATTTCAATTTGACCTTGAATTTTGAATAGTATAAAGTTTTTATATTATAATTAAATACAATAAAACATATTAGAAAAAAGATATAAATAAGCTTCTATTGGTGATCTCACATATTTAAATATATTTCTTTAGATTTATAAGAATTTAAAGTCTATTTTAAGTAATTTGAATTAGTATACAAATAAATAAAAATATTATAAACTTTCATATTATTATCAAGCAAAAGAATAAAAATATACTTTTTTCTTTCTTCAATCAAAAATATAAATAAAAATAAGATTCAACGAAATATAAAACAAGGACAATATTTTAAGAATATTATATTTATCTTTTATCAAAAATTTATTGGAAGATTAGTGATATCTTTGGATTATTTATATTTAATTAATAATATTAATTTACTATTATTAAACCAGAGTACTTAAAGAATATATCATAATTGTAGACAATAATTTGATCTCTAAAGATAATAATACTTTGAAAAAATAGTATAGTATTTATCAAGTTTATTAAGGTATATATCAGAAATATTAAAATTTTCTAGAATAGTACTATTATAATAGTAAAGAAAAATAAGCTATTAAATAATAAGGCTAAATTTTTCTTCTATTTTATTTTTCTTATATTTTAAAGCCCTTTTCAAAATCTTTAATTTATTAATATTTTAGAAAAAAAATTGTAGAAGATCTTATATTAAATAGAGTATAGAGAAACAACTAGTAAAAAAAATTATGACAGATATTTGAATCATCTATAATTAAACTATTTTTCTTTTTTCTTTGATACTTTTTTTATAGAATGCAAAATATTCACTTTTATTTAAGCTTATACAATCTTGTTTATATTATAATATTATTTAAACTAAGTAGCATTGTAAGATATCAAATATAATATAGTTGAATTGATTTAAATTCAATAAGTAATTCTTGAATTATAGTACATAACTTATGAACACAATTTTTTTTTTCCTTTTGCTTCTATATATTTGAAATTTATTTCAATACTAATGAGTTTATACTAATTTTCTAGTCTTTTTAAGAGGTGGCCCAACTATAAGATAAAGTAATTTTTAAAAGAAATCTTTAATTGTTTACTTTATTTAACAAGAATTTTTGAATATATAGTTATAATTGTTTCAACTTCTGCTACTTTTATAAGTTTTAATAAAATATGATTGAGTCAGCATTTAAAAAAAATCAATAAATTTTTTATTCATAAATAAAAATAATTTTTTTTTCAAAAGTGAGCATTCCTATTATATAAGTATGAAAATATTTATATATATATAACAAATCTATAAAAAGATTTAAGACTTTAATTGTTTTTAGTAATCAAAAACTTGTTTTATTAATATATTTTTTTATATTTAGAAAAATTGATATTGAAAAGAAATTTTATTAATAAATTCTAATAGAAAAATAAAGTTAGGAAATCTTGTATTATTTACTAATAACTTTTATATACTATTTATTCTATAGTTGAATATTATATGAATTAAATATTATCTATCAAAAGAATCAATATTTACTTATAGATAAATCAATAAATTATTAGCCTTAATATTAATTCCTTTTCTATTAATAGAAGTTATACTGTTTTGCTTTACCTTTCTAACTTTGAATATGTCCAATCTGATCAAAAGTTTTTTATTTTATTAAAAATGTATGTTTTAAAAGAAGCTTTATGTACTCTTTGTTCTATGGTCCCACTAGAACAACATTCACATTGATTTCCTTTATATAGCAAGTAATTATATTATAAATTAGTATATTAGTAAACTTGTCTTACAAATCGCTTGCAATTTAAATGACACTAGCTTAAACTCAATAAAATCGACTGTTTTTCTTAAAAAATTATAAATTCTATATGCTGCTTTATTATAAAATAATTGTAAATAACTAGAGGTGATATAATTTGTAATATGGAGAAATTTCTGTGTAAGTAAAAAAGAGGGTTTCACAACATACTATAGATTAGGTTGTTTCACCGATTTATCTTGAAGTAAAACCGCAAAGCCGGAAAGTCAATGTTTTATGAATAAATACCCAACCAAACCTACACCAAGGCTTAATTTTAACTTTAAAGAATTGTTAAATAACTTGTTTCGATCTTTTATTTTATGTTGAAAATCCATGCCTCTTGAATACATTAGATGAAGAGATTCTATTTCAGTGAATTGTGGGTTGTCTATTAAGCACAAAAACAAACCAATTCCGGGGATCTACTGTATATTGCGTTTAAATGATTATATGCAGCCAATACTTACACATAAGTGGATTAATATTATAATTATTTCTTGCACTAGGTTATTGAGTTATTTTGCAACTTTCTTTTAATATTAGATCAATTAGGGTGGTATCCGTTAGAACTATTAATG
>CAJVPT010006838.1:0-10652 GCA_910592055.1 Acaulospora colombiana
ATTTTTTGAGGAAAAATTTAATGAAATATATAGTAAAAATGGTGCAAATATGACAAATAATGCCGAATTATATAGTAGAAATTGATTGATGATTTATTTATACCAAATTATATGCTGAATTATATAGTAAAAATAGATTGACGATTTATTTATGTCATTAATATGTTGAATTATTTGTTTTTTTGACAAATGTTACATGAGTGGCATTATGCTGAATAAATATTTTTCGACTAGTGTTTCTATACAACTTTTATTTAATTATGTTTAATTTATAAAACTATTAATATAGAATTCTATTGATTTATTTAATAAATATATAATATTTTTTATTTATAATAATATTATAAATTTATTTTATTATATTTTTAACTTTCAATAGATATTATCTATATATAATAGAATCTAATATATGATTTTTACTAAATTTACTTATACATTGAAGAAGATACAAGTATTTTAATTTTTTATTCAAAAATAAAATTTATAAAAATAGTTAAATTCTAAAAATAGAATTTAATTTATTTGTGTTAATATTTTTAATGACTAATAATTGAATTTTAATAAACTTTTTTTATATGATAACTTCTAACATAAGCTTTAAAATGATGGAGGTTTATTATTATTATTATTATTATTAAATTTACTGTAATTATGTATTGATGGAAATATATGTATTTTAAATACAGAATAAAGAAAAAATTATAGACATGTAGATTTTAATGAAAAATCCAAGGTGAAATAAACCACTTAGAAAAAAAAACCCCCATATTACCAAGATACTATGATATATAAATAGAAAACTATTGAACTCATAAAATTGTAATAATAAATTTGTAACATTGATCCACAAACCACCACTTCGACAATTGAAAGAGTTCTTCGAGTCACCAGAGAATGAGGAATTGTTTGCCAAGATTATATTCAAAGAAATTTTAAATTGTTAAAAATAGGTAAGCTTGGCGCGAGCTAAGATTTATACAATTCATGAAATTTATAGCCCATATACAGTAAATAAATCATACAAGGTGTTGTATGGCGTAACAAAAATAATACTACAGTCTCATATCGTAACAATAATTCTGAGACGACGTCATTTTTTATTTGTTAAATGATATTCCCGTTTATTAAATAAACTTCACGTGAGATTGAATGTCGGCGAGAGCAATTCAAAAAGAAACCAAATTTAGCGGTAATTTGATGATGCAACACCTCATCACTTTGTTATGTTTCTCGGTCATTTAACCAATTCATCATGTGATCAACAAGACTGTCACGGTTTAAAGGCCAAACAAATTGCGATAGACATATGCGTGTTCAAAAATTTCTTTGAATTTTGATATCAATTTTTTTTTTTTTTAAAGAAGGATTTCAGAATTGTAAATTTTCTTTTATATATATATCATATATTTTTAATGGTCAAATTGGTTTTTCCGAGTGATTTTTTTTTTCTTTTTTTTTTTAAAAAAAAATACATTATGCCACCAAACCACCTACAGTATTACAGTATTGCCTTATCGTGACAGCGTTGACACCGATAATGTCTAAAAACAAACATTATATAATGCATTCTGAATATAACCTATTTGGGGATTCGATGAAGTTGATAAGTACATTCGCTTAGTAATTGCGAATAGGAAATTAAAAAAGGCGATGACCGATTCATTTTTGTACGATCGATCGTATATAAATAACACGTAAAATTTGCCGGACGACTTTCACTTGCACTTAATTGGTTATCTCTATCTATAATTTTAAACCTTATCGTTGCTACTAGCCAAATCAAGGTTTATCCGGAGTTGTTGCGGTTCGGCATCCTCGGCATTCAATCCCCACCACGTGATGCGAATTTCGGTACGGGAGATCGTTCTAAAAAAAGTCAAAGAATAAAAATCATCAAGTACGAGATGGGCCAAAGCAACAATTGTTTGTTCACCTCACCTACTTTAGATATGTGCCACTTTGAAAAGTGAGACAATGACGACATTTAGACTACAGAGGTCTTGTGATAATGCATTGAAGTGGTTCATGTTGGGTTATACACAATGGATGCGGCATTTCCATTCGAAAGAGAAAAAATTAAAGAAAAAACCACCAAATTTTTGGGCGCCCGACTGAATGGATATAATTCTAAATTTGCTTGTCAAATGTGGCACGTGCATTAATGAAAGAACAAAGTCGGCGGCGCCTCGAAAAAAAAAAAAGTTGCGAACAATTTGCGGTCCCATCATCTCCACATATTTCCATCTTTCGTTCACATATCTACGCGTGAACGTATAAAAGACAGGTCTAACACGCATTTTAATGTAACATATCGTGAATTGGTGCGAGATTTTCGTGAAAACTTCGATTAGATTTAATTTGGCGGCGGCAGTTCGAGTTATTTGGTTTTCTTTGGGGTAAATAATCGATGAGCATTGTGTTCAATGTTTCCGTACAAAAGAGGCAGGTAAAATTACATTCAAAAGACGCGTTATATGATAATGATGCGCAACATTGTATATCAACTGTTGTAATTCTAGAATATAATTGTTTATAAAAGTCCCATGCGATATTCTAAAAGATTTACATTTAATGTGGCGATTAGGAGACATTTTCCTTGGTTAGTTTTTTTTGAATTCGCATTCGCGTCAAGTGACACCACTCCCATGATTATGTTAATTCTAATTTGGATAACAAAGGAATTGTAGAGAAGAATAAGTTTGTCGGACAAGAAGTACGGTACTTACGTGAAATCATCAACCAGCTATGAATAACTTGGTTCATTACTTATGTAATGGATGCGCGGACCTACTTTCCGTAAACAGGAGAAAGATATACACTCGTGTACGCCATAATCACTCGCACATAGAAGTCAGATCATATACTGTGGTTGGGGCGTTTTATCTTTTTAGCCATATTTGACTCCATTTCTTTTGTGTAAAGCCTCTAGAAGAGTCTGTGGACTTGAATATTTAAAAATAGATCATACACGCAATGTACAATACTGTTTTGGAGTTTAGTCATCTACGGTACCGTTTGCTTGTGCACGTGTTCAATCATTAGAGACGCGTCTTCATTCACATATTGCCGGAAACTACCGTATATGCTATTACACACCTAAAGTATATTTAAGTACCGAGTTAGTGGACAGCTTGCCGAAAAAACCAATCCAAAAAAAAAACAATAAAGAAAAGGAACCAAAAAAAGAGTTAATACTAAAATCAGAAGTGAGTATAAAGAAGAAAGAAGTAACGCATTTAGTGTGCATAAATGTTGAAAGAAAGAAAGCCTTAAAACCGCAGTCAACCCAATCAAAGCTTGTTGCAGGCCTCTCTTCAATCCTTTCTTCATTCGGAAATTTAACCAACTCCTTTCTTCATTCTGAAATTAATCCAAACAAGGTGAACAAAGTTTCTTTCAGCCTTAAGGACTCAGGAATCATCAATATTTCCCAGATCCTCATATTCACATCGTCCTTTAAAAGTTATTTTCACCAAATATGAATAAAAAGAAAAATTTTTTAACATTGCGAACAAGTGTGAAAAAGAAAAGTATATAAACGATCCGAGTATTGCTAATTTTTTTTTTCTCTTCACCTTTCTTCACTGTTCAAGTTCATCTTCTAAATTCGAGTATCCATCGTCGCAATAGTTCTTTAACCGCTTGCACAAATCCTTCTATTTCCTTAACCGTCACAATGGAAGGAGCTGGACTAACGCCCGTTGAAATTGAAGCCATAGTTCAGCAGAGGAAGGAGACCCGAGCAAAACGAATTGAAACCATATTATGTGAATTTGATATTCTCGAGACAATGATCGATTCCGATCAGCCATACGTCAGTTTGTGCTCGAAATACGAACAAATATATTCGCTTTGGGTTTACGTTCACCGTGACTTTCAACCTGATGAATTGACTGCCGAAGAAGCGGCGGTAATAATAGATGCCTAGATGTTGAAACTTTGTTTTCAATCCAATAACCAATAACTAATCAAATTCTCCCTTAATGCAGGTGTGGAGACTTATGCCGGCGATATTATTGTGCTACAAACATTACCTGATAAGAAAACGTGAAAACATGGACCGACAAGGTATAAACATGGATGATCGTCCTTCTCACGCCCTTCGCAACCTCCCTAAGTCTACTCGGAGACGTGAAGCACGAATTTTAAGCCGCATATTTGTTAAGCTCTTCGCATTGCTTCGTCTAAGGTCACCCAGATCAAGTTCTAGCGGCATAAACAGCGATAGACAAAAACTGTTCAATGCACATCTATCCATAAAAAAATCAAATAAATTGCGAAGACTTTCTGAACAAGAGTTGATCAGAGAATGGAAAAATTTGGTAGCGAAATTTCGAGAAGCAGTTGCGGCATGTGTTCACGTGGACACGAGTGGAGGAGAGGGGATGGCGAAGGGGTGGGAGAAGGTGTCGCCAAAAAAAATGAATAAATGGTCCAAAGAAGTTAAACAACTTGTGGAGGAGATAGACGAACCTTCGATTATCGATAAAGATGTGAAAGCTGCTGGAATTAATGTTGATGAACAAGAGATTGCCACATCTTCACAAGACGTTGGCATACATGAAATATTCATCAATTAGGAAAAAAATAGCATCAGAGAAAGTTCACATATGATTATATATATACATATACATATACACATATATATATTAAGATACTGCCGAAGGTAACACTGGTCATTACTTTAATGCCAACCACACCAGTGTTATCTTTAGGCTTCTTTCAACGTTTTTTTTTTTTTTTTTCCTACAATTAAACATAAAATCACTCATCTAATCCTAGTAACCATTTGATAAATTTTTTTTAGAACCGAGCAGCCGGAACTCCCCCCCTACAAGTTGCTCTCAATAACTTTTCGTTCGACAAGGCCATAATCCACCGTTTATATACGTTCTTTTTTTTCTTTTTTTTTTTCCGACAAACTTCCTCAAAGTAATTCTACGATTCTGCATAACGTTAATAATCCGAGATTTCCCGCTCATTTATGAAGTCACTTTTAACTCACTTAAAGCCGTCAATGTATAGCATATGCCATTCTAAGAAATAAGCATACTCGTTTTACCTAAGATAATAATAAACTATATGCTCAAAGTATGTTAAGTACGCAATTAGAAAAATCTATGGTACTTTTTTTTTTTTTTGATCCTCGAAGCTCCTGGTGCAAATTTTCGCGTCATGCTTATGAAACAAAAAAATTAAATGATAATAGTATCTTGGGATGCTAAAAATAAATAACCAAATACGCTGAGAAACCTTGATATTATTAAAGCTTTCCTGTAACACTAGCGATCAAGACCTATTGTTATTAAGTCAAATGTCGACTAAACCGGAATAAAAAAAGTTGACTAACATTTTATAATTTGAGGGTTTACTGTATAGATATTCTATTTTCTTGTTCTGACTATGTGAATTATAAAAAATCTTTTTAACCTTATAATTTTTAACAAAAAAATTTATTTTATTTATTATTTAGCAATTATAATTCATATTTAAAGAGTGCCAAATAAAGAATTACTGTATAAAGATCTGCAGAAATGGTAAACTTATTGAAAAAAGAGCATTAATGGTTTTTAAAAAAGAAAGCTCACCTAGACATCTTAATTAAATCAATAATATATTTTAAATAACAATAAATTTATTTTAAAATTATATATATTTTTTTCTATGTTATCCATAACCAAGTTGGATTGCTTGTTCATTAATCAAAAGAATACAAAAGTATATATTTATTCGAACAACATGATACATATTACAGTTAAATATAATATCAAGTCTAACTCATTATAAGCATAAAGCTTTTAAGTTTGATCTTGAAAAAAATAATTTACATTATAATAGATTTTAAATAAATACTATTCTATTGTATATTATTATTAATAAATTATTGTTGTTATATATTTTATCAAACTATTGAGATATGAAAAATTACATAAAAGTTAAAAAAAAAATGGAAAGTATATGAAAAATATTCAAATGTAATGAAAGAAAAAATAAAAAATAAATAAAATATTTGACTTTTTTTCAAATATTCATTTTTTTAAAACTTCTTTTTAATAAAAAATAGTTTATCAAAATATCTCTTTTTTTCTAACTATTTAAATAATTTATCGATTTTAGATTAATTTTTTAGTCATATTATCTATTAGATTTTAACTTTTAAAAATCTTTATATTATAATCTAAAAAACTTATTCTTATAATATTTAACTAAAATCTAATAAATAAATAAATATAAGAAATAGAAATAATAAATAAAAACATTTTTAAGATTTAAACTTTTGTTTATCTATTCTCCTATTATAAAACATTTTTATAAACATCATTACTTCAAAAAATAGATTTTTAATACTATACTATTAATTTTTCTTTTTTTTTAAAAAACTTTTCTATTATAAATAAAAAAAAGATTTTTTTAATTATTAAAAATTAAGTTTTTGCTTTAAAAAAACTACAAATAAGAAAAAAAAGTAAAGAATATTCTTGAAATTATTTTTCAAGTTATTTTAAGAAAAGTAATAAAACTTTACTGATATGAAAATATAAAACCTCATATAAATATTTTTTTTGTATATGGTTAAAGAATTGATAGAAAGAATTTTCTTTTTATTCTAAATTTTTATATTTAAAATACTATAACAATATAAAATATATTCAATTTAGATATTAATAAATTAATAATTTGATTTTTAAAAATTATAAATAAAAATAATATCTTTATTATTTATTTATTAAACATTTTTGATATAAATGGATTAAATATTTTATTATTGTTGTTGTTATTTTTTTTAATAGAATCATATAAAATTATATATATAAATTTTTTATTAATTAATAATAATTAAACTATTTTTATTTAATGAATAAAATATATTTTAATAGTAATTTTATTTATTTATTTATTTATTTACAATACTATAATTTAACCAAACTATAATTTATTAATTTATTTTTTTTTAAACCTCTATCAGACAAGTTATGTACGCTTTATTAACTATTTGTAAACTATATATATAGTATGAATCACTAAAGCTAAAAAACACTAATTAGCTTACTTGTCTTTATAATCACTATTCTAAGTACAACTTTGGAAATGATTTATTGCTTTATTAGAAGTTCAGGTGAAATCACACTAACTTTTAATATTATTACCTGTAAATCATTACTATAGATCATCCTTTAAGTCTAACATTATTTAAAACCTAACTATCTTATCCCAAATCTAATAAGATATCTTTTAGATATTTATCTTCTAATCTTTTTTTCTCTAATATCAGAGCTATTCTTTCCATTCATATACTTTTAATACCTAAGAGGTTAGGAATCTTTTTATCTTATACTTCTTTTGAATTCTTTACAATTTTTCTATTTTATTATCCTTTCATATCTTACATTTAAACCTTCTTCTAGAACTGGTTATAAGTCATACTTTATAGCTTCTTGATTTATCTTCTTGCTTCTTTTTCAATTCTTTTATCATGGCATTTAAAGTCCACCATCTCGAGGATAAGTTTACATTTTATTAACCTTACAAAGAAACTTAATATATCCCGACTAATTGCTGTGAACTGTTCTATTAGTCTAGATATTCACTTGCCTACTTCCCTCATTTCTTCAATATCATTCACTATTAATTTAATACTCTTCTCTTCTGCTTTCTTTTTCCTTTCTTGTAAGAGTTTTCTGAAATTTGTCAAAACTCCTTTAAGACCTTTATTTTATATCTTCTTCATCTGTTCCTTATACATTGAATATTTTAACAAATGATTAATTATTTCTTTCTCCTAAAGATCACATGCAGTAAATTTTATTTGCTTGTATAGATCTGATCTTCTTATTAATAGTTTGCTCAATATTGGTAGTTCATCATTTTTTAGCTTGATAAGGAAGCTTTTTCTTTAAAAATTTTTGAAAGATGTATCCCACATATAGCTATTCATTCTTTCCTATACTAGATCTCATGTATGGCCTTGTTGTTCTTGAATTTGGTAACTCTATTTCTTTTCAGTTCTATTTTGTAATATCTATTAATATACTGTAGTCTTGTTATTTATCTTCTTAATGAATTGTCTTATAGGATCATCTAAAGTTTTGTTCTATTACTTGATTTATATAAGGATTTTGTATAATGTGAGATTTTTCCATTCTATTATTAGAAGTTTGAGAGTATCTTTGATTAAGGTATCTGCTTTATTATTATGAGAGTCTCAAGAGTGTGCCTTGATCTTAATAAGCTTCAAATTTATATCTTTTTTCTTAATCAACTCTGTTATTGATACCTATAATAACCAGTTTCCATCCTTTAGTCATCTTTTATGTATTTTTTTTAGGTCATCTTTTTCAACTATTTTCTATTTTGAAATATAGATTTAACTATCTATAGAGATTTCAATTGAACTATCTATTAGAACTATCAGGAATATTATGACTATTGTTGTTAGTTCTGTACATGTGAATGAGGGCCAACTATCTACTCCTGTTTGAAATCTACTTTCTTTTCCTATATCACTTATTTGGATCTATGTTACTCTCATTTTTATATTGTTACTGTCATGATTAATTAGGGATTCATTTGAATAAAAGATTAACTTTTGTTTGGATTCTAGATTACATTGAAGTATTTCTATTAAGTAATCTTGATATACTTCTTCTTTAACATTCTCTTTAATAATCATTTCTTCCCAACTTTCTATATTTACATAATCCATCTTGGTACCTTGAGAAGTGAACTGCTGGAATAGCGCCTATAAACTCTATACAAATACTTAATTGTTGTCTATTATTTTTCTGATTGCTTTTTCAGAGATATTGTGAGATATAGGATTGTTAGTATCTGGGCCTCCTAGTATTTTTTCTTGTATTAAAATATGATATTATATATATATTTTCCATATCTTTCTTTATGATACAACTTTGTTCTTAGACAAAACCTTCTAAACAATCCATATATTTAATTAATTTTGTCTTTTGACCATTTTCACTATTCTAACATCTGTAGTATTCAATCTTTGCTTTTTTCTTAGATTCTTTTTGTAATAGCTTTTTTTATATTAGTTAATAATTGATATTCTTTTTAATTATCTATATTTTTTGTCTCTTGTTATAGTTAGGACAAACAGTAGAATATAT
Organism: Acaulospora colombiana; assembly: GCA_910592055.1. NCBI lineage: Eukaryota > Fungi > Glomeromycota > Glomeromycetes > Diversisporales > Acaulosporaceae > Acaulospora > Acaulospora colombiana. The sequence continues at coordinate 9,126 of CAJVPT010006838.1, forward strand.
TGGTTTCCATTTTATCCAATTTATTTTTCCCAATTCTATAAGTTGATTTAAAAGATTTTTGTGAAACATCCTATTTATATTTAAGAACCATTTTGGGATAAGACCTTTGCCTATTTTTTAGATAAGTTGAAGTATGCATCAATTTCTTACTTTGTTTGCTTAATAGTCAATGAACTGATCTATATATATCAATCTGTTGTTTCTTAGTAATAATATGACTTTATTATACTTCTCAGGTAAGAGATATTCTCTAATTAGACTATTTTCTTTTTTCCATTCTAGAATATTGTACCATTTTTAACTTTAAAAATTAATTTCTATATCTCTGGCTAACTTAATTACTTGAAGCAAAAAGTTGTTTTTATCTATAAGATTGTTTAGTGAGTTGCAAATCAATAGGTTGAGTGGTTTTCAATATTTAATTTGTGCTTATTTGAGCCTTATGATTGTTGTGATTCCTGTTGATTCAAAATCATTTAATGATTACAATGTTGGGAGTAGATTTGTATAATAAACTTTTGTATTTAAAGAGCTTTCTGTATGTTACTGTTAACATGTTGTATATTTTATAGGACAATATACTATATTGTATTCAAAATTTTATCCTTGATATTAATACTTTATTTAGAATATAGAGTGCCTACTTATCCATCACTTTTTTATTTTTGAGAGCTCTAACAATTACAAGAATTTCTTTAAGCACTTTTTTCTTTAGTTCAATTGAGGTTTTTTGATTACCCATTCAAATTCCTAGAAATCTTGCTTGATATGCTCTGTCAAGCTCCTTAACTACTTCTTTTTTAATACCTATTTGGATTTCTTTTGGACAACAGTTAGGATTGTTAATACTAACTAGAATTAATTTGTTATTGCTAATCTGGGAGTCATTAACTCTATAGAAGATTTTTACTATTTCCAAGATCTTTTCTATATCTTTTTTGGATCTTGATATCCATGTTGTATTATCTATAAAGGTTATCATAACATGTTTTAATTCTAACTTTTCAACCTTATGACTATTGAAGTCCAGATTCTAAGTAACTGATATTATATATTCTCTATTATGTTATTTTGGATTTTACATAGTAAAGAGTCATAGAAGATTCTCTATATTAATAATAAGATAGTCTCTTTATAATCAATTTTATCACCTGCTTTTATAGGATTAGCAAGATTATCTTCAAATATGACTTTGAATTCTCTATTTTTGAAAAAGCTTATTATTATCTTAATAAAATCTTTAGGTACCTTAATTATTTCTATTGTTTTTATTAGCATATCCAGACTAATACTATTATAAGTTTTGGCTATGTCTTGAAACAATATTTACAATTCTTTTTTGTTCTCTTTCATGTTTTCACAGATATTATTAAAAATTGGAATTAGTTTTGCTATACTTTTTCCTAATAATCCTATACAGTTAGATTTTTTGAGAATATTAGTAATTTTACAAATATTTCTCATTTTGTTGATTAGAACTTTGATGAAACACTTTCTAGTAGCCTTCAGTAATATGATATGTTCTAT
>CAJVPT010006839.1:0-10650 GCA_910592055.1 Acaulospora colombiana
ATAAACAACAAAACCTATTTCACCCCATATCAGCTAGTATATGATCCTACTAGTAATAATACTCATCTTCAACCAGATAGCACAAAGCAGCCAGTAGAAGTAGTCTTGTCACAGATTTACCTTCTCCCACAGCTTAATTGACATAATAATCTAAAAAAAAGGAAACAAATCCTTCTGCCAGGAAATCCTATAGATTGGCAAACAAATATATTTCAATAAATAGTGACTCTACCAATTTCCAGACCAGCTGAAGTAGAGATTCAAGTGGAAGACTGGGATATCACATTAATAGAAAAAGCCATACAAACAGAAGAATACAAAGATGAACTTAAGAGTACCTTGAAATATAACAAAAAGAATACGGCTGATCAGCTTACATTCTACATAGATGGCTCTTATAAAAAAGGAATAATAGATGATAAATTTGAAATGGGTTTAGCTTGGATCATGATAGAGGAAGACAAAATAGTTAAACAGTTCTTAGCAGGAGCATTCACATGGCTATCAGCAATTAGAGCTAAAATACTAGCTATTCTCATTACACTGTATACAGCCCCCCGAAATATAACAGTTACAATTTACACTGACTGTAATACTGCAGTCAAAGTATGAAAATCCATCTGCTCATAAATAAAGACATCTATAAGAAGATGGACAAAGATCACCAACTGGTTACTTTGGATTAAGATTAAAGATCTAGTAAAGAAGAAAGACCAGAATCTGGAAATCCTAAAGATCAAAACCCATAGAACCAACAGATTCAACAATCAAGTAGACTTACTTGTCAAACAGGCCAGGTAGAAGAACCCAATAACTTGGCATCAGCTATCAGAGCTAGGAAGAGTTCTTACAATAGCAGTATGAGGAGAATACATAATAAAAATTGATATCAGAGATTTTGTTAAAATATTCAACAAGAAAAAGATAAAAAGATTAGATTAGACTAGATAACAAAGAAATAGATCCAGAATCTTTGAATCCAAAATACTAAAAATATAGACTGGACAATTTTTTGAAATCAGTTCAATCCAACCAATGCTTTCGATACCTCTTTCAAAACCAATAAAGACAAAAGCTGTCTAACTAATTTAACTCACAATGAACTTCCAGTTCTACAGATACTTAAGAAGAGGAAACCAAAAGTGTATATCATAATCACTTGCCTAGCATGCGAACTTCAAGAAGAGACACTAAGACATCTTTTTGAATGCTTAGTCACTAGGGAAACTTGGAGGAACTTATGGCAGAAGGTAAATGAAAAGATTAATAAACTATTGATAAAGAAATTAAACATATAAAAGAAATTCAACCTAAAATAAGTGACTGGATAGACAAATAGTTAGAAGAGATTCAGGAATCTGACAAGGGTCTTTTTAATACCATCTGGGAATATATAGAAGAAAGCAAGACCACCTTTTTAAAGAAGTATCTCCAAGATCAGCTCAAGATCCTATCAGCAAATACACAAGATATAATCAGTAAACTCTGTCAAAAGATAAGAGCAAATTTTAAAAAGAAGATTTGAAATATATACTATGTCAAAGTTATAGAATGGAAAAAGAAGTAAAATATTATAGAAGAGGACAAAAGAAACAAGAGGCCCAAGCTCAATCTTGATAAACAGATCGAACAGGACCAAAAAGAATTGCTATTACTTCCAAAGGATTTGAACCTGGAGGACATCAAAAAAATGGAAGGAAAAAAGTATACGGTGATTATTAAAGATTGGGTTTGTCACGAAATAAAGTGGTTTGGTTTTTAACTACAGATAGAACTTAGAATGATCTATAATAATGATCTGTAGGCAATGATTTTATTAATTAGAGGAATTATCCAAATTAGTAAAGGAATGAAATATCATTCCCTAGGTTGCATTTAGAGAAATAACTTTTCGATGATGAGTGAGTCAGTATGTGACAGTCACAATAATTTGTAAATACCTAGCATATATACAATAAAGACACGTCATGCTGATCTGACTGTGGGTTAAAAAAAAAAAAAAAAAAACTAATTTAAGGACTTATCCAAATTAATAAAGAAACAAAATATTATTCTCTAAGTTATATTTAAAAAATAGTTTTTTGATGACAAATGAGTTAGTATGTAAAAGTTACAATATTTTGTAAATATTTAGTATATAGTATATACAATAAAGATATGCCATATTGACCTGACTGCAAATTAAAAAAAAAAAAGATTAAAAAAAAAATTTTTGAAGATATCCCAAATCATAAAAGAAATAAATATTATTTCTTATGTCAATATGAAAAAGTTATATAAATTCTTAAAGTTGTGTGTTTTACAATAAATCTGATTGCAAGTTAAAAAAAAATTTTTTTTTTTATTGAAATATTATTAAAATTTTTTATTTATTGCAAATTTGAATAAAAAGATAATTATAACCAAAACTATTTCCAATTAAAGTGATGCCATAATTTGAAACTTTTTATTCTTATCGAACATAATACAAGAGCAATTATTAATTTAATATAAATATGTTAATAGACGTGGCCTAATATTGAAACACAGAAATGGAATATGTTGCAATACCAAGCCTGAAATTAAGAACCCATTTTTTTAAAAAAATCAAAGAATAGATAATACGAAGGTAGCAATTAAATTCTTTAAGTCAGCAACCAACCAATCGACCTTATGCCTCATCCATCTCTTTAAATAATACTTTTTTTGGTTTGATAAAAACCATATACCAATCATCTTCATGTGGCTCTTTGTATCCAGGCGAAGTGATGGGAACCTCATGTCCAACTCTATCTGGTTCACGAATTCGTGTAATTTTTGCTCTCGGCAATCGAACTTTTCCTGGAACAAGCGGGAAGCAATTTACTTTAAAAAAATAAGTTGAGAAAGATCCAACATTAAAGTGTGTCTGTTTATAACCAGAAAACACGAAAGCGTCATTGACTTCAACCGAAACATATATTTCAATGGGTACTGAAGACCAATTTATAATTCTATAGGTAAGTGTGAAAATTTTTCCAACAACGGGATTCGGAGGAATATCTAGAAAACATAATCCAGGTGAGATTCTTGCAACGATTTCCTAGGTCCTTTTAAAATCATACCTATAATGGCAGACAAGTCCGATTTGTGTCGTTGAAGTTGAGGTGCCATCAATGTTGCCACGACGAATGGTATGTCGACATTTTCAATTGATTGTTTCCTAAAGGAATTTGATGCCAATGATGTCTATTACGGTCGTTTCAAGATTCTCGAAATACTTTTACCTACCTTCTCCATTGAATATCAAGCAACCCTAGGTCTACACTTTGCTCTGAAAAGTTGTCATCCAAAATTTTCAGTTCCAATAAATAGTTCGCATTAAAAATGTATCTTGGTCGCCATACTGTTAGACAAGAAAATCATATAAATAGGGTTGTTTTCATGTAGAGAACTAATCAAATCAGGAAAATTACATTGTTTCAAAGATTCATTATCCAATTCTGTAGATGACGCAATTATTTCGATCTTAGTTTGAGCGTTTGCTTGACCGAACTACAGGAAATAGTTAAAATTACAAAAAAAAAACCCAACATAGTTGACAATATTCGCAAAAAAAAAAGAGCTCACCAGCACTAAATCTATCGCAGATACTTCAATGTCCCATGGACCGATACTAGAAATCTTCGCAACTAGAAGATACCGTTCTATCCTTTCATATGAAGACTTGTTCTGTGAAAGATTATCTTGTCCAAACTCCTCACCTAATGAAGAAATATTAAACGCCACGGAAAATGGTGCGATAAATGGTATCCTAATATCTTTTCTTTTCTCGATCCAATCTTGCGCCGAGGAGGAAGCTCGGGGTGATGACGAAATAAAAGAATACCAAATCTATCGGGAAGAATAATCAATAACCGAATAAATTTAATGTGATCCTATACATGTAACTTACAACTAAATTGAGAGTCCTAATTCCCAAATGCTTTTTCCCCAATACGTAAACGGTTTTTACGAATGACCCGTTGGCAGGAATTACACCAAAATCTATATCTTTCAAATAAGACGCTCCACTGCTATTATAATCCAAGACCACTCGATCCTCTAACTCTGAAAAAAACGAATAAAGCAGATCGTTGAATATAAGTCATTAAAGATCAAGTATTGAGAAAATTTTTAAAACACACCGTGAATCTCTGAAACGAGTTCTGCATTGAAAATGGCCTTGACATCTTCGGACTCCATGTTGACTATCGTCAGTTCGATAGGATAATACTCATCTAGAAAGGCCGGCGCTAAGTGTTTAGCCTTTATATCAAGTTTTGCCTGCTTTTGAGTTATTCTGATAATTTATAAAAAGGATTAAATTTGTTGTACACTATGCTTATTCGAATTAAGTCAGAGATTTTAGAAAACATTCTTCATAAACGATTATAAAAGCAAATATATAACATACTTGATTGAGGAGAATTCACCATTTCCTTCCAAGTTTACAAACTTTAGCTTCGGAGCTAAAATTTTTATTAAATAAGTAAGTATTAATCAAATTAGCATTTATGTCACACAGCATACCCTGCTTACCATCAACGTTGGTATCTAGTTTAAGCCATTTACGTTTTAAAGTCTCATCGCGAAAGGAATTAACATCAAAGCGAAGATCCACTTCCCAATTTGCGGATATTAATCCAAGGGTAACGACCTGAAGCTAAAAAAAATCGGAATCAAATATTAACACGTTACAAAAGAGTAAAAAAAAAAAAAAAAACCTACATAGAAAATTAAATACCTGTAATTCACCGCTCTCTTTAGGTACAATCACGCCTTCGAAGACCTTAGAGGTACCTCTTGATATCAATAAATCCGTCTTTTTTACCCATACGTGTCCTTCTCCCTCTTTTTCTTCTCTGGAACAATCTTTACAATCGATCCATTGAAAATTATCGCTAAGGGCTTCGTCTTGTCCATTATCAGTCAGATAATAATTGAAATAGGAATCATTAAATGAAAAACGAAGGAATGAGAATCGCAATGGAAGCGGAGGTGTGCTGGACGGCGATGAAAAAGTGACCTGGAAAAATGTTGGCGTTCCAACGAATGTCCCAGGACTCATATATTGTACGTGACAGTTCACTATTGAATCAATGTATTGCAAGTCAAGGGCTTAGGAATTGAAATAAGGAAAAATGACTCCGATAGGTGAAGAGGATACAAAATGAATTTATCTCATTCATATCAATAACAACGTGGCGAGGAGACATTGAACTTGAAATTTCATTCTATGAAAAGAAAACTATAAAATCTTTACCCGAATAAATAATTCACTACATAATTTTTAAAAACTTACTTCATAAATTATGCCTATTAATTCGTTTTGAATTTCGATACGCTTCTGCTCTTCCATTTTAAACTCTAAGTAATAGCAGTAATAAAAAAATTAAAACACGACAGACCATTGATTTCCTTCATTATGTTAACGGTGAAGTGAAACTCACTATCTGACAACAGTTCAATATAATATTCTATGACATTGTCATAAGTGTTAAGTTCTCTGGAGCACTTTAAAGACCAGCGTAAGATTGATTCAAGAATAATATGCCAATTTTCCTTGCGATAAGTTTTGGCAATGCGTTCAAAAAACCTGAAATATAAGAAAAAAAATTTTAATATGAATAATAAACTTTTTCTTTTTTTAAAGAAAAGAATACCACAAGTAGCCTTTACTTTAACGCCATATCATATTTCTCCGCTTCAAAATATGTCTCGGCTATTTCAGAAGCAAGATAAAGCGTCATGCGTCCAGTTTTTTGTTTTTTGAATTGTTCGTAACTTTTTGTCAGAAGCTCAATGGTGAACGTCGAATGTTCTACATTTCTCTCGGCATCGATGACAGAAGGTGGAATCTTCGAATTGTCAATTCTCTGAAAGTTCTGTAAAATCAGGAAATCATATAACAGACGATGAATATTTTGGAATGAGATTAACCTTGACGCACCTTCTCCAATTCCAAGAACTTTTTCCTTTTCATAGAATTATATTTTGCAGCCAAATAATAGTAAAAACCAGGATGCTGGAGGGTTACAGAAGGATTAATTCCTGTACTAGAAATATTATTATTTGACGAAAACCTATTATCGGTAGACGATGTACTGTGGTTCAATGTTGACGGATCGGGTATGATAAATCCTGATCTTGTAGCAATTTCTAACACGTCTCCGAAAATACGATATTGTTTAGATAACCAAGACCAGTATTCGAACGTGTCTTCGCCAATTCCCAGCAAATTGCACAATTTATTAAAAGTATTAACGTGCTTGTTTAATTGCACTAACGCAGCCGATGGGGCATCAATATATAAATTTAATTTGCATATCTATTCAAGAAAGTGGAATGTTTTTACAGTTAGATACATATAAGAGTTAATGCCTAATCGTGATATTTCTCAAAACCTTTAAATTTATACAATCAGCTAATACTCGAGCTTCGTTCCACCGCTTGCTACGTAAAGTTAAGCCTGGTGCACCAGGTGTTATTGACGATTGAGGAGCAAATAAGTCCACAAGAAGATTGTAGCAAGATGAGTAATAACTATATGTAGAAGAATTATACAATTAATAAAGCCAATAGTAATGAATACAAGGAAATAATTCCTGAAAATTTTTACTTTATTGCGGCATCCATCTCTTGACGAAATTCTGCAAAAGTCGCCATCTTGTAATCGTAGCGAATCATCCAGCCTTGTACGCTTAGAGGTTGGGATTCTTGAGATATATATTCTTTCGTGGAACTAGAATAATTTACAGTGGAAGGTGAGGGTATTTTTGATCGCTTTCGTTTAACTCGCTTTCCGTGCTCACGATAATAATTCAAACCATGTTCATAAAGTGCTTTTTGTATACTTAAATGATAAGAACGCAAGTTTTAGTACTTTAAAATATTTTAAAGCAATCAAATTATTACAAATTTAATCATAAATACTTTGATACATATTCGGGCAGGTCCACATGTGCACTAGGGGTCAACACCATGAAGCAATTTTTCGCGTCGAGGCCACTTGCTTTTCGAATATTTCCTAATCTCTCCTCGGTCATCTGTTCTTCTAATAACAAAGATAATAAAGAAAAAATTGGTTAGGCTTAATAAAAGCTTTTTGACAAACTTGAAAATTTAACTGACCCATGTGTTGCGTCCTAAGAATAATTACAGCAGCGAATCTAATACCCCTCTCGTGCAAAGATTTTCTGAATTGTAAAAATAAGTATATGTGATTTATTGTAAAAGGAATATAGAATATATTGACCAATAAAATCATTTATATTGAACCTTTTTTCATTAATTTCCAACGCCAAGTTAGAGTCCTTCTCTTTTTCAATGGGTTCCAAAGAACCCAAAGGCTCCTGCAATGTAAGTTCATCTTTTTCCTTTGTTGTAGTGACCATTGACCTATGCCATAAATCATAAAATCCCACGACAACACTTGGTATAATTTCACGATGTTTTCTGACCCATATCGCTGGAATCAAACCATCGGGATGCACGGGAGAACCAGGAGTGTAAGGTGAAAGAGGAGAATGCGCAGGAATGGTGGAATGGTGTGGGGTTTGTGAAGGTCGCATCGCAGGCTTGCGAGGTGGGAATTGATGATTCTACACAATAGAAAAGAACTAAATGTTTAATAACTAATATACTCATTTGATTTTTGATTTCTTTTTTTCTCTGGTTAAGGGAATTTTCGCAATAATTTTCAAGTTAATTTTGGTCAATATACCCCAATCAATTGATTTCCGCGTGTAAACGAATGATTCTTACGACACTCTTGAACATTCTCATTCAATAATCAGTACATGACTAAATAAAAGCGATGGATTTAAATTAAAATCGCTGGAAATTTTATTTCTGTATAATTCTCGATATACAAACCTTATCAACAGCCACCGCATGAAAATTGGTACTTGCACTTTTCCCAAGTTCCCATACACCAGCTTGACTTTTTGCTGTCAGCAAGGTCAGTAAAGTCTTTGATAACTGCTTCGAGGACACGGTAGTCGTTCCAGTAGAATTTTGTCTCGAGTGTGTAGACTGGGGACTCGAAGGTGAGGCTGGCGACGTAGTAACATGCTCATTCAAATCTCTATTGGTACCTAGACCAATAACCATCATCAAGGGAACATGGTGGAGGATGAACTCGGGCGGATAATTATCCATAGTGATACTTGTTCTGAACTTAGCGTATTCTCAAGATCTATTATATAGTGGTACAGAGGTTACACGATTATAATAAAATCTAGAGCGTTAAAAATATCTACAGTATTAGCTAATAAAGGTGGACATAGTTAAAAGAATTATTATATTAGTAATCACCTGTTATTTAAATTTAGATGCAATTTGGAAATAATATTTTGCTTCCTTTATTAACTTGAATTATTCTTTAACCAAAAAGATTATATGTAATCTACAGTAGATAGTTTTTTTATTAATATTACAATTTTCTTTTTCACTTTTTTCTATTTTGTAAAATTTTCTTTTCAGTTAACTTTCTTTTTTCCTTTTTTTTCATATCTTGACTTCACATAAAATCATAAAATAATATCAATATGCAATAGACAAAGTTTGAAATGTGCTAATATCATATGAGATTTTTCACATCTTATTTGTTTTTTTTTATAATATCAGTACATTTTTACTTTTTTTTTTTTTTAAACTCAGGATCAGGCCAGCACCATGTATTTATTAATCAATATGAAAATCGATAGAGATACATAGAACAATTGCATTATGGCTAATCTAAAATTCATGCTAACTCACTTATCAATGGCTTTCAATTCTCAAAAAAGCTTCAGCCTCTAAGTGCAACCTTGGAAACAATATTTCACTCTGGATCAAGTTTTGGATAAAGACCTTCCTAACTTATTCATCATTGCCAGCAAATTGTTTCTGCTTATTATTTTCCAAGAAATTGAATTCGAGAAACTATAAAAGGAAAAAGGGAAAAAAAAAAGAAAAGGGAATATCTAAAAATGCACAATTTTGCTACATAAAAATAAATAAAGAAAAAGAAAAAATAAAAGTACTCCATATTCTTCAAAGGACCTTGCTAAAAACCTCTTCTTATTAGAAGTCAATTCTTCTAGGATATTCTTCTTCTTTCTAACTGTTTGAGGAATTTATCTATCCATGCTCTTGATTATTTTCTTGTGATTATTTGGGGTACTTATCACCTACTTAGATCCAATGTTTTGCTCAATACTTCCTTTCTTTTGATCTTGATTTTGTATCCACCTATGCAGAAGAAGATGATTAACGATAGATTCCAGGTTCTTATATAGCTTTTTAGTCTTGTTATGTAACTCCCGATATACTAATATTATTTTTAAAAAGTTAAATTTATATATATATATATATATATATTTTTTTTAATTATCAACTCAGCCTTTATTTTTGTGAATTGAAATAACAACTTAGTCTTGTTTTATTAAACTTTCAAGTCAGTGCAAAATATAAATACAAGAAATAATCATTAATAAAACATTTCTAAAGTTGTCCATAAGAGTTAAAATTTTATGTTAATACTACTACTTTGATTTCATAAGCTGGTTACTCTTAGAGGGCTTTGTTAGTCGAGAGTGTATTGTCTGTTCCTCGGCTGCTTTCAGTATCTTCATATTGTAAAATTTTAACCACTTCAACCCACGAGATAACTTGTTATCAAGGAGAATAACTTGGATCAATTTAATTCACACACTGAGAAAGAAGACTCATTGATTCTTCTAAATTTCCCCTAATGCAAGTGCTTAAGTGAGACATGTCATTCCAAAGAAAAAATTTTTAAAGAGGTGATTGTGTTCAAAGAATATATCAGTATATAATGAGAGATAGTGAGAGTATCAAATCTCTTCAAAAAGATACTGTCCTAGGTGTTGTTATATCTGTTGGAGAGAGAAAGGAAGAAAAGATTTTTGTTGTCTATCCAATGGATCCTATTCCAACAGTTCTCTTTCCAAGATGCCACCAATGTAGGAGATTTGCTTGTCTTGTATCCACTCACATCTATATCAAGTGACTTATGGTGGACTCTAGGTTCTTATAAAACCGAGAAAATGCATTCAGACATGTGAGATGACCAATATAAGCTTGTTTACTTCTTTTACTAATATGAGTTCTATCTGTTCAATCATGGTATGAGAAACTTTATGCTACTCAAAATTCAGGGTCAAACTGAGATATGCAAAATTCCCCAGAAAAAACTAAGAATGAGCACTATAAGAATTAATCAGATAACGGAAGAGTAGAAAAGTTGTCTCTTATTAGCAACACACTTCTGTATTGTTTCTCTATAGTGTGAGATGACTGTACATTAGTTTTTCTTTCTTTCAGAACTTTCTTGCCTTGGTAAGAAAGGTATTGCTTGACTTTCTGGTCACTAGCAATCAAGTTTTTATTTGAAGAGGAGTATTAACAAGAAGGAAGAGAAGTAGTGGTGACTCTTGAAGTTTTTTCAAGTTGGTTTAAAGAAAGTATTAAGATTTTATTAATATAAAAGCATGGAAGCTTCTTGTGAATGTCTTTTTTGTGTGTAGTCAGAGGATCAGCAGAAAGAGTGGTCTGGCTCAGCCTTTACTTTTTTTTTTTTTTTTTTTTTTTTTTTTAAAGGGTAACTTTCGCCCAGTAGACTTTATTAAACGGGTTTTTAAGATG
>CAJVPT010006840.1:0-10650 GCA_910592055.1 Acaulospora colombiana
ATGTATCCCTCTGTCCTCCAGAATTTTGATTTTGTTTCCTTTCCCTTAGTTTCTGTTGAAATGATTATGTCCCATTCATTTAGGTGCCAGGTTTCTTTCCATAATGCAAGTTTGAGATCTGAGTTTAGACCTTGTATATTGCACGTTGCTATTGTCCAGTATGGTCTATCCATTTGTGTAGTGATGTGCTCGTTTGTTTGAACTATATTTTGTTTTGTGTGTGGATGTTTTGTGGTGTGTATTACGCTTGTATTGACATGTTCTGTGTTACTACTACTTCGATTGTTTTTTTCTTTAGTGTTGTTGACTGATGTTGTTTGACTAGTATCTGCCGGGTTGTATTCTTTTAGTTGAGGGTTGAAGTTGTATTGTGCATTGAGTTGATTGCTTGGATCGTTGTCAGCTGGAGAATTGTCACTGATCGAGTTACCCATTATTGTGAATTTGTTGTGGGTGGAGTTGTGCTGTTAGGGATGATGTTCGCAATTGTAGATACTAGTGCATTCATAGTATGGTCCATGTTGCCGATGGAATTGTGAAGTTGTTGCTGTTGTTGCTGAATGTCATTTAGTGCAGGGTTGTTTGCAGGGTTCAGTCTGTTCTCTTCCATGTCTTGTGTTTGGTCTTCTTCCATACTTTCTGCGTTGTTATAACAATATTGTTCCAGATTGTCGATTCTTTCATCCAGGTTATGTAAAGCTGCTTTGATCGATTTTAGTTCTCCTTGGATTTCAAGGAGCATGCATGCAATGTCTTGTGTAGTGTTGTCTTGCGAATTGGCTGGATATTCGTTCGAGTGTTGATTTTTTACTGCTGCTGCATAGGATCCTGCAAGTCTTGTTGGTCTTCTTTCTAAGGAGTGAGTGAGCTTTTGGATGGATGCAGAGTTTGCTGGTTTGAAACGCTGGTACAACTTTCCAAACTTGTTTGCTTGTTCTTGATTAAATTTGTTCCATTGTTTTCTTCTTTCTTTGATGTTGCAGCCTGCCACTAAATGTTGTGCACTGTTGCAGATAGTGCATAGTTTGGTGTCAATTGGCTTGCACTCAATTGTTGTTTCTCCTAGGGTGAAGGTTTTCGTAAGTGCTTGTTGGAGAGTGTTATCATCTTCGAAACTGAGCACTGCATATTTTCTTTATCTGTATGATAGGAGCCGTGGGATGTAGCACGTTTTGGCCGCAATTTCTTGATATATTCTTTTAAGATTGAATGCGTTTGTGTTTGATGGGAGATTTGTGAGTTTGAGTGAGTATTGGTCCCGGTTCTTCATTTGTTCTAGGTCCCATTCTGTATCAAAAATTCGTACTGAATCTGCTCTGATTAAGGTGCACCATTGGGTCAGGAGCTTAAGCTTGTCTTCCTTGTTTGTGAATGTGATTGTCACAGTCTGCCACATTTGTCTTGTTGTCATCTTGATATTGTTGATCTGATCAAATTTGGCGAATATTTGTTATACATCTATGAGGCGGGTATTCAAGGAAATGTCCCAGACTCTGATACTGTATTCTTTATTCAGTCTGTGAATGGTTTTTTCCATATGTGTCAGCCTGAGATTATCGGTATTAGGTAAGATTAGGTTGCTTGCATAGTTTGCTGCCTGCTGGTTACTAAAGATAGTGATAATGTAATCTTCTTCTTCATAGTGTTCATGTTGAATGAGAAGAAGGCCTTCTGGCGAATTTAGAGCTTTAGTCAAGTATGTTATCTTGTCATGGTTCTTTTCACCTGAGATGAGGGAAGCTTTAATTCCAAGTTTGACTCTGTTTCTTCTGTATCTGAGGTTAGGATCAAAAGGAGATCTTGGACATGGTCTTGTTCCATTACTATACGTCATGGGCTGTTTGCCCTTCTTTTTACTGCTACCTGCCGTGTGCCACTCTTGTTCAGAGTCTGGGTATTCTCCGCTTGTGTCTATATCCATATCAAAGTCTTTGTTTATTGTTTGTCTTGGTTCCTCCATCTGAGTGTCGGTCGCCTCTTGCCCATGGGAAGATACTACCTGTTGCTGTTCATGTTCTACTTGTTCACTTCAGGAGTGTGTGCTATTACTGTTACTTGAGTTGTTCGTGGCTGTTGGAGATTTTCTGCTTGTAGAGCTGGCTGTTGTTCTGTCAGAACTGGTGTTTGCGGAGGAAGCAGATGAAATTTTATTTTGTGCGGGGCTTCATGTTGTTGCTGTTGCTGTTGTTTGCTTCTTTTCTTGAATTCATATATTGCTGTTCGTGATAGGAGTGGCCTGTCCCCTAGAGAGCTTGTTTATGTTGTAGTTTGGCCTGCTGTTTTCATATTGCGGTCTTCTTGTCCTCTGCATGTTATTCTCTTTTACTCGTTTGTATACTGAGGTTGCTGCGCCACAGGTAAATGGGAAAGAGTTGAAAAAGCCAAAATTTAATAATAATGGAAGGTCTATAGGAATTGAACATTTGGATATAAAAAAAGAAAATGAAATCTATGATTCAGCTGATAAATTAGAATATGAGGAAACTTTGGATAAAAATAAAACTTATTATGCACTCTTGAGGAACTTTAATAAATAATTACTAGTGAAAATAGATAAATTAATAGTCACTATTGAACAATATGAAGAATCAATAAATTATATTCAAGAATTTAAAGTCATAGAACAGCTGTTCTTAACTTCTAAACCTTTGCAAAAGAAATGGAAAGAACCAAAAATAATTTGTTTATATAATCATTATTTGAAACAGGAATCTGATATTTGTATCCCTTGTCAACTAAAAGTCAACTTATTTAATACTTGAATGTGATTACAAAAAAGAGTTAGACAAATTATTTGATTTAACTCAGGAACAATAAAATGAATTCAATCATTTGTTAAAACAATATCAGAATATAATTGCAACTAATAACTTATCTGCTGGATACACTAATTTGGTCAACCATTATATTATTAAATAATGACCTTATAGAATATCTCCTATTGAACATAAATTTATGGGAAAGGAAATTGAATACATATTGGTTTAAGGAATTATTTAATCATATTATAGCCCCTGAACTTTTTCAATTATGTCAGTTAAAAAGAAAAATAGTCAAACAAGGTTCTGTATTAACTATTGGAAGCTCAACAAAGTCACTAAAAAAAATCTTACTTAATATTTAGAATTGATAAAATTCTTGACTCACTAGAAAAAACCAAATAGTTTGCTTTTTTGAATATGGCTAATGGATATTGATAGGTTATAATTAACTTAATAGATAAGAAAAAAACTACTTTTATTATTAAATAAAGGACTTTTGAATTTAATATCATACTTTTTAGATTAATTAATACTTCACACCAACTACTTTTCAACAACTCATGAATGTTATTTACTATAATATCAAAAAAAAATATGTATTAGTATACTTAGATAATATCAATATATACTTTGCAAAATTTAAACTTATCATCTCTATAACTCTTTCCATTGATTTTCGGATCACACAAAAAAAGATTTTCACAAGAAGTTTTATACTTTCTTACTAATAAAGTCTTTATACTTTTATTAAAACAACTTGATACTTGTTTTCACTTATTTCTACTATCCTTTCTTACTTGTTTATAGACTCAATTGAACAAAAACTTGAGTCTTTAGTGGCCTGAATAGATTTAAGTATATACTTTTTCTACTAAGGACAAGAAGATTCTAGAAAGTAAAAGGACTGACAGTAAAATATTTCCTTACAGAGCTAGAAGTGACAAAAAATAGAGGTTTTGTTGATAATGTCAATCTATCCAATTCACCTCTTAGGAATCAGATAGAGATGGAGAACTAGTACAGGAAAGCATCAAGTTAGACTTCTAATATGATATACAAAAGTTCCTAATTTGAACAATAATAAATGAAGAGATTTATTACAGACAATTTAGGTAGGAGAGGCAGGACAATAATTTTAGATTAAAGGTAATTTTATTGTTGGATAAATTCTGAGAAGTCTTAAGAGGAAGAATTTCCTCCTTTAAATACATTATTTAATTATATGATATTTGAGAATATAAACTAAGATAAATAATAATAATAATTATACTATTAGTTTTACCAGACTATTAAGTTATATTATTTTGAATAGAACTCAAGTATCCTTCAAAAATAATAGCTATATATAATAAGCTAGAACTATAGAATATTCTAGAATACTTTATGCTAAGTTTGCTAATAACAAAATCAATTATCAATATTCTAGGAGTGTTCTGGAAGATCTTTACTTTCAGGTGACCAAAAGGATTATAGCATATTGATTTGAGATATTGGGATTATCCTGAGTACTAAAGCAATTATATAGTGAAATTTTATAGTTCAATAGTGTAGCAGGCTGATTGGTGAGTCTGTCGTTAATGACCAAAGGCTCGCATAATCTGTGGATAGAAGAGTCCGTCCTTCTATCATACACACAAAAATACAAAAATCAAGGCAGAGGCGTAAAAAGAATTGGATGAGTTTCAAAGTAGTTTTTCTTAAAACTACTTATAACTTCACTATTATAACAAACTATTCAAAATATTTGTCTTAAGATTTGTTATTTTATTAAGTCATTGAAGAAAGTTATATTTATACATTTTTACATATAGGTAATGATGGGTTTCTAAAGTATTTAGCATATAAAATTTTGCAGATCACTTATATCTTTTTTTTGAGAAACAAAATTCATAGCTCTTTACTTTAATAAGGACAAAAGTTGGGAAATGCTATAAATCAATGAGTTGAATAATAAAAAACAATTGTGGGTAGTTTTTTTATAGTTATTAATTTAAAAATTTTAATTTTTTCTAATGAGGAACATTTTACTTTTGTTCTGTCTCCCCCTTTAGAAACCCATCTTTACATATAGGGCTATTACATAATCACTATGGCTATTCTAATATTATGTCATGCATAAATTGCTTTGTGGTCAGCCAATTTTCTATTATCTTAGCTCATAGATTTTTACCTTTTTGATGCAAATGGATTGTTTATACATTCTTTTAGCTTGCAAGGAGTATAGTAATAGTTAGCAATTAATTGTTTTGCATAAGTTTCAGTCATGTCATAATTGTTGATCATGTGACCATAGCAAAAATTCTAAATTCAGTCTGACTTCTTTGGCCTTTAACAATAGCAAGGAAAGGCTTATATCCACCTTCTTATATACTATCTTGTACTTTCTTAAAGTGTTTACTATTTTTTATAGTTTTCTTGAGAGATTTTACCTATCTCAGTTTGATCTTAAATTTTTAATAGACAATATTACCTGGCATCAGATTGGTTGATACAAATCATATTAATAGCTAAATATAAACAAGTTCTACTAGTCATCTCATGTGTCTCAATGATATTATTGGTAATTGAAAGAGTTCATTGGTGCTCTATATCTGTCCACTTCATTAATCTATAGATAAAGTTCTAAGAGGTCAATAAAATATAAGCAACAAGTTTTCAAGTAATAAAAAAGTTGCTATTCATTCAAGCTGAGATCTTTTTCTCTTATTATTTTGGTCAGGCAAAGTTCAAGCCCAAGGTTTTCTCTTTATTCTAGTCAGGCAATAAGACTGAATAGTCTCTAGTTTATGCTAAGTTCCAATTCTTTGATTATAGTTGAGAATATATTTCTTCAGAAGTTGTTGAAGGATATTATAATTTATGAGGATCTCCATCACTTTCGAGACCCTCATACTATTACAAGGTAAAAGGATTATTAAAAATTTAATCTTTTGGATAATAAAAGATGTATACTAGTAAATTTAATTAAATATGGCTACTAAAAGATATCATTTTGAAACAATATGGTTCAGTTTCTATTGGGTCACATAAGAATATGAGATCTATTATAAGTCATCTCTACCATAAGTGGATAAAAAATCACTGTTCAAAAAAAGTTGGAATCAAATATGTCCTGGAAGTAAAGGCTTTCATTAGATGATAAGTCTTCTCAGAAGGTACACAAGAAAGGAATCAAGATTAAGAATGAATAAGTTCCTTAAATAGTCAAAAGAAGAAAGAATATCCTAATCATGCATTTCTTATTGAAAAGAAGTCTTGAAAAGTAGATTTTTGAAGGAAGCTGGAAATTTTTTTTCAAATTTTTACTCTTTCATTTTCTTGTTATCTACTTAGACATTTTTAGATATCCCTTTTCCCTTTTTTTTAACCTATTCTTTTGTAGATTTCTATATTTCAGCATCGTGGTATGATATATACAGTGCCAACCTGTTGATAATGATGCAGTAGACTAGGAGTATTTTTACCTAAAGACATTGCATAGTGAAATATTATTTTCAAGGCTGAACTTAGAGGTTTTATGCTTATGATAAGTTAGTTAGATTAGAATAATAGTTTAACTATAATCTGTATTATGCTGCTCAAATAAAAATGTACTTTTGTTTTCAATTGATTAATAAACTGATAATTTAGTCTAACTATGAGTACTCAAAAAAATATATATATACTTTGCAATATTTAAGGAGCACTTACAACATTCAAGAGAAGTCTTTGAAAGATCTAGGCAAGCCAATTTCAAGTTCAACTTGAAAAAATATTACTTTTGCAAAAAAAAATTCACATTTTTGAAATATATTATTAACCAATATAGAATTCAATCAGATTTAGCCAAAGTAAAAAAAGTAAAAAACTTTGACATACCAACTAACATTACTAAATTAAAGAGATTTATTAGACTAGTATTTTATTATCCCTATTTTATACCAAGTTTTATCACTATAGCTGGATCAATGAACAAGCTCTTATGAAAAAATATATTATATCTTTGAAATAAAAAATATTAATTAGAATTTGAGGAACTTATAGAAAATTAACTAATGTATCAATCTTAACTTACTCAAATTTCTTCAAGTCTTTTCTCCTATATACTAATGCTTTTTACAAAGGACTGGGAGCTGTTTTAGTTCAAATGAATAAATAAAAAAATAAACATATGAAAGCATATACAAGTTGAAGTCTTGTTGGACCTGAACTTAATTACTTCATCACTGAAATTGAATGTCTTGCTATTGTCTAAGTCATGAATACTTCTATTCTTATATCTATCCTTAGAAATTTATCCTTATTACTAACTACTTAACTTTTCAATGGATAATAAATAATTTCACTTCAAAAAAAGAACAATATATTGAATACTTACTATTATATATTACCTCTTCAAAATTCAATACCAGAAAGGCAAGAAGCATCAAAATACCAATGTATAGTATTATTAAGGCTCTCTCTAACTTCAATACCTTAATCATAGATTTGGAAATCTATTAGTAACTATATACATATCTCTATATTAAAAAACTACTCCTAGACTTAACAGTAAAGAAAATAGTCTCTTTCAAAAAACAAGTGATATATTATCTTATACATTATTCTGACTAAATACTAAAAATCCAATAGAACTACTCAAAATTATTAAGGCAACTGAATTTGAATCAATTTTACACAATTTTCATGAAAACATTCTTACTAGATATTTTAAAATCAAGCAATCTATAATTGAATAAGAAGTCAATATTATTGATCTAATTAATACAAAACTATTATCAAATATATCAAAAGTTGTGATACTTGCCAGTGATAAAAAGCCCTTATATTATATAAGGAACTCTATTCTATACCTATTGAGCAATTTTTTGACTGTATAGAAATCGATATCATTGAATCTTTATCAATAACTTTTCAAAGCAACCAATATATTGTTATAACCACTAAATATTTTACCAAGTGGCTTGAAGCAAAAGCTCTCAAGAATATTAAAACTATCATTATTGCAAAATTCATATATAAAAATATTATATATTGATATGAGTATTCTAAAGTGAAGAACTCTTTCCACTGATTCTCTAACCACATACAAAAAAGATATTCACAAGAAGTTTTAATACTTCTATGCTAATAAGGTCTTACTACTTTCTTTAAACCAATCCAAAAAGTTCTTTTAGAATTCCCTTATCTCCCCTCCCTCTTGTTTCCAACCTTATTTGAACAAACTTGACTCTTGTGGCCTGCAAAGTTTGCTCTTACCTTTACTACCAATAGCAAGAAAGTTTCTAAAGAAAAAAGGACCAATGATGAAGTATTGCTTATCTCTCAGCTATAATGAAGATAATAGAGATTTTGTTCCAGTCAAAGGACTTACTTTTCTACCCTTTGACCAGTCTATGATCTCTTAGAGCTACTTTTTTCATGGTTTTCTGGAGAATTTTGCCTATCCAGCTTGAACCTAAAATTTTGAATAGACAGATCTCATTGATTCTGATTGGCTGACATGAAACACATTGGACAAGATTGATAAACAAGTTTTTATTGGCCATCTCACATATCTGAATGTATTTTCTCAGCTCCATAAGAACCTGAAATCTATCATAAGTTATATATGGTGATGCAGATGGATACAAGATACAGTACCGATATATCATTGGATACAAGAAAGGGTCTGTCTGACTATGGTAAAGGTTATAAGATGTTTGATAGACCTTTTTCAAGTCAAAGCCACCTATATTCTGATTGCATGTTAGGTAGGTCTTAATCTTTATTGCCTAGAAAGTTTGAATCAGAGAAAGCATAGAGCTATTAGGGATATTCAGTAGTAAAGCTTGTGCATAAAATAACCTAGAAAGTTTTCATCCTATTTTCAAAAAATCTTGAGCTGAAAGACTAGAAGGTTAATACCACTACACTAATTGAAACTCGAGTTCAAAAATGTCAGAAGTGATATGCGAGCCAGCTAAAATGTCTGGAAGATCCTCATTGATCATTAGTACTAATAATCACCAGCAGAGTATGTCGGTTACAAGGCTAGGTACTGTCCTTCATAAGAAATTAAATCTGAAATAAGATACATAGATAGGTAAGTATATCTATATTTAGATAGAAATGGATTTAATTGATGATATACTGGGAGACTCTCAAGTCAATCATACAGATATTAATATATCACTTGGATCTTTCATACTACTCCCTCCCTACAAGCCTTAAAACTGTATAGTCTATCTTTTGATCTCCACCTTATCTCCATAAAGGTTCAATAGAAGTTTTCTTTTTGACCTTTTCACAGGAGAATTGGAATAAAACAGGTATGCATCAAGAAACAGGACTGACACACTATATATAACTATTCAACTTTCTCTCTTTTTTCTTTTATTTCATTTATAACATTAGCATGTTCTAGGAATGCTGGCTTTTCTTTGATAAAAGAAAGAGCAATAAGTCCCAAAGTAGCTTTAGAATAACTTTAACTTATCATTATCTTTATCATTTCTAAATATATATCTATGTATTTGCACTCTGTGCAATATAAACTTATAATTTGAGAACCAATAAAGTTAAGCATGAGCCTGTCAAAAAAAAAAAAAAAAAAAAAAAAAAAAAGTATTCTAAAGTTCTTCTATCTGATCAAAAAACACTATTTGTTAATTAGTTAATGGATACTTTATATAAATTAATAATTATTTACCACTGATTCTTTGATACTTAATATCTATAAATCAATAGATTAACTGAATTATTTAACAAAACTTTCTACAATACTCTGGCTAAATATGTGAGTAACTATGATAATACATAGAATACTTTTCTAGACTCAGTACTATTTACTTACTACTCTATTTAAAATTATACTACTAAGTATTTACCATTCAAACTACTTTATATTATGAAGTAAGATTATCTATTAATTTTCAGAATAGTAAATAGAAATCTAGCAATATATTGGAACAACAATTACAGTAACATATTGAATTTATTACTAGTAATCTTAGTAATTTAAGATTTAGTGCACAATAAAATATTGAAAAAATATAGAATAAGCAAAAACAATATCACAATTAAAAAACCAAAGTTCAAAAATTCAATATAGAAGACAAAGTTTTATTTTATAAATTAGTAAAAGCAAAGATACATAGTAACAAATTTAGAGAAAAATAGACAGTACTATATTATATTCATAATATAATTGTATTAGAAGTATACAAATTAAGAAGCATAGAAAACAAAATACTTAAAAGGGCAGTGAACATCAATTAATTAAAAAGATATTATGAATAATCAATTTGAATGTCAAGAATTATTATATAGTGTCATGGACTAATCCGGCAAGTCTGTCACTAATCTGTAGCACCTCGCATAACCTAGACATCTCACAAATACTCACAAAGAAGAGAATATCTCATATAAAGAGCACTTAGAGAAGGCAAAGATATGGTAATTGACTTGGTTGAAGATAAGTATCTTTTTATTGTGTTTTATTTCTTTGATATATCACTAACTCTTATCTCTGTTCTCAATGAGAACTGTTTTTCCTAATACATTCAGCTCTGCCTTTTTGACATACATTGGTGAGCTATTTATACTTTTCTAATTAACAATGGACTATCTACTTTATAATCAGCTATACTAACCTTAAGCTTTACTAAACTTTCTATATTTTTTTAGATACTGTCGTGGGCTATCTCGGCAAGTCCGTCACTAATCCGTAGCGCCTTACATAATTCAGACTTCTCAAGAATATTCACAACTGACACAAAGAAGAGAACGCCTTCTATAAAAAATACTTAAGGAAGGCAGAGGCATGGTAATTGACTTGGCTGAAGATAAGTGTCTCTTTATTGCGTTCTGTTTCTTTGGTAAATCACTAGCTCTTATCTCTATTCTCAATGAGGACTGTTTTTCCTAA
>CAJVPT010006841.1:0-10649 GCA_910592055.1 Acaulospora colombiana
TAAGACGAGTGAGTTAGTTAGAGATATAGCTTTAGTGACACATTTTTATGTATAGTTTACAAAGGTTTAATAAAGCATACTTAACTAACCTGACAGAGGGTTATTTTAAAAAAAATATATATATATATTTTATCAAGAATCTCAATAAAATAAGTTATAATAACAAATATTTAATTAAAACTTAATTATTTAACTTAATTAGCTTAGTAAACTTTTTATATTTTTAGGTTGTATAATTCTTTAATTAATAATATATAAAAATAAGTTATTAATTATATATTACAATAGTAATCTGTAAACAATAATGATAAAAGTTGGAAGGGTATTTACCTGAACTTCTAATGAAGTGATAAAGTACTCTCAAAGTTGCAATTAAAAAGATAAAACAATTAAAACAAGTAAGCTAGTTAAGGAATTAACTTTAGTATTTTATTTTATACATATATATAGCTTATAAATATTTAATAAAACATATGTAACTAGCTTGACAGATGGCAAAAAAAAAATAATAATAAGTTATTAATTATGTAAATAAACTTTTTCTCTTAACAATACACAAAAAAGATATTTACAAAAAAGTTTTATACTTTTCTGCTAATAAAGTCTTATTAATTTTTTTAAAATAACTTGAATAATAATTTCAAAAGTTCTTTTCAACTTCACTTTCTTGTTTATATTCTTCTTTTTTTAAACAAAAACTTGATTTCCAGTAATTAAGAAAAGTCAAGAAATACCTTTTTTACTTATAACAAGAAAGTTCTAAAAGAAAGAAAAATTAATAATAAAATATTGAAAGTTTATCTCTTGAAGTAAGAATGCAACTAAAGGTTTTGTGTAGTGAATAGATAAATGAATAAAAGTCTAAACTATAAAACTTTTCTTCTTACTATTTCTACTCTCTTATAGTTATTTATTTTTTAGAGTTTTTAAAGAATTTTATCTATTATAGCTTGACCCTGAATTTTGAAGTGACACAAAATTGACATAGCTTTTGCTAAAAATAATTGATTGATATAAAACATATTGATAGTAGAATATAAACAAGCTCCTACTGATTATATTATATGTTTCAATGATATTATTGATAAAAAAAAAGAGAAATTATTAATATGAATTTCTTCACTTCTTCAAATAAAATGTAACTGAAGCAAAGAAATTATAAGGCCATTAGAATAGATACTAAATTTTATAAATAATAAAAAGGGAATAATTTATTTAAATTGAAGTCTTTAACTTCTTATCATTCTGGTTAAGCAAAGTATGTGAAAAAGATTATTTTCTTATTCTGATTAGGCTTTAAAACTAAAAAACAGAGAAATATAAAACATTGTTCTTCTTTAGAATTGAGAATATATTTCTTTAGATATTGTATAATAATATCACAATCAAGATGAATATCAGTAAAATTTCTTTAACTAGGTATGGTTACTGAAAAATATCAGAAGTTACATAATAAGATTGAAAAGTTATATAAGAACCTGGGATTTACTATTAGTTATTTTGTTTTACGTAGATGAATACAAAATTAAGATTGAAAGAAAAAAAGCATTAGCAAGATATTGAATCTGAATAAGTAATAAGTATTTTAGATAGTCACAAGAAAATAATCGAGATTACAAATAAATAAGTTCCTTAGATAGTTAGAAAGAAGAAGGATATTTCAGAAGGGTTAACTTCTAATGCAAAGAGATTTCTAGTAGAAATTCTTTGAAGAACATAGAGTGTTTTTATTTTTTTATTTATTTTTTTTATTTTCATATAAACACAATTATGTATTTTTAGATATACACTTTTCTTTTATTTTTCCTTTCTCCTTTTATAGTTTCTCGAAATCAATTTCTTGAAGAATAATAAGTAGTGACAACTTGCTGACAATAATGTGTAAATTAGAAAAGTATTTACCTAAACTACAGAATGAAATATTGTTCCCAAGGTTGCACTTAAGAGCTGAAGCTTTTTTGAAAATTGAAAACCATTGATGAATGAATTAGCATGAGTTTTAATTTAGCCATGATACAATTGCCCTATGTATCTCTATTGATTTTTGAATTGATTAATAAGCATACAGTGCTGGCCTGATCACGGGTTATAAAAAAAAAAATAAAGTTGATCATTATGTAATAACCCAAAAATATTTATTTCAATAATGATATGCTATAATGATATGATTGCAAATTAAAATAAAAATAAAATACAGTATATTTATTTAAAAATACAAAGAAATAGAAAATCAAGATAGCACCTGATTCTTTTAAGATAATTGAATCCCCGTTAGTAGATTTTTTATTTATTATTAAAATTATTATACTGTATAATGCTAATAATGAATTTTATTTAATAATCGTGCAATAACCGATATATATTCGAAAGTTAGACGATTAATTCACTAATCCAACAATCGAAGTTCGTGGGGATTTTTTTTTTTAGCTAATTTCATCTAAAATGGCATTTTGCCGAACGGAACTATGTATATGCTAAGATACAATATGCGTCACAGGTGGTCCAATTTAAGCTTAAGCTTTAAAGAATAAATAAATTATATTTAGATAAAAAAAAAATGAATAAAATTTTTACTTTTTTTTTCTAAAAAAAAAAAAAAAAACAAAAAAACCGAATGCTGTATATCTAAACTCAGCTTTTAAACCAAATCATACTATGTCACTGATTATGTAAAATAATAATAATATTTACTAATGTGTATGTATATAACAAAGGTATTTATAATAGTGAAATTAAAAAATAGCTAAAAAGCGGTCAGATTTTTACCATCAATATCTTTCGAATATTTTGAAACCTTCCAAGATCGAAAGTCACGCACAATAATGGACTTTAAAGATCTTGTCCTCCTCCTGTTTAATTTGAAATGTCAAAAAATTTTTTTCCTTCCTTTTTTTTTTTTTTTTACAAAGTGCCTTACTGATCATTTTACTCGATTCCCAGATATACCTTAAAAATCCATATTTTTTCTCACATACTTTTACAAACCTGATGACAAAGTTGACTCTTCAAAATCCCATCCCGGCCAGCCCCCCACTTACATATCCAAATCCTGCGTCCTGTTGATATGATCGATTTTCAGTCGTAATTGATTGTTGGTGAACAGGATTGTTTCCGAAAGTGCTACTCCCTGTGAGACTCATGTTAGACCCCAATGAGCTGCTTGATTGCGTAGATCGTAAACGTGGACGCGATGAATTCATCGGAACTGCATCTGATTCGTTCGATCCTAGGTTATCCTGTATAGTCGGCAGATATCCACGATTTGGTATTGTACTGCTGAGCGCTGAAGCTGAAGACGATGAGCGTGAACGTGTAGTGTGAGACGACTGTGACGTTGAATTCATTGTTGACGAATATGGGTCATAATATGATGATCTCGGATCCAATTGCGCTGCAGGACTCGACGCGTTGGGCAACGTCGTCCAGCTCGCTGATGAAGCCATTTCTTGTTCAGATAAGGATGTGCGATTTGACGGTATTTGTCCGTTACCATTTGGAATACCTCTGGACGACGATTGTTCTTTACTTTGTCGTTGCTGAACCATTTTTTTTGCCGCAATCATAACTTTGAGAGCCCGTATTTGCAAACCAGTCTGCCTTGATAAGGCAGCAGTCTCATATATCAAAGCAGCAGTCGGCATACTGAGCGATTGATGAAGCGCATGGGATGCCAATTGACGGAGGCGGCTTAGGTCATACATATCCGCCAAAAGCAATAGTTGGGCCAAAACATGCGGTTGATATTGTTGAGTAGTAAGTAGATGATCGGTGTACAAATACTGCAAAAATGCTAATGTTACATCGAGGGGTTCAGGGAATTCGAGAGCACGATGCTGATACATTAATATTGGTTCATTATTATCAGAGTTTCGCTGAGTTTCTTCGTCATATTTTGGTGTAGGAGCACTTTCAGCTTGCTGCTCAACCAGTGCTTTAAAATGTGGCCATCTGTTAGATAACAATTGAGAATTAACCGGTATTCGATTATTGTCTGACGTCACAATTTCAAAATCTGACATATTGGGATCATTCATCATCGCCAACCCTAATTCCTGAGCTACTGAAGACATTGTAGCTGGAGGGGGCTGATAAATACCAAATGCTTCCAAGTCTACAACTGTTATGTGATCAAAATTAGTTTGTCGGTGATTATAGTCATCTACAAGTGATCTGTCACGATGACCCAGAACGAAATACTTGTTAGCTGCTTCACAAAGAACGCCACGATTCCAAGAACCCTGTGAAAAACATGAGCCCGTGTCAATTCGAGTCCATACTAAATTCGAGAGATTCAATGACCATATACTAAATGTTTGACTAGGGTTTGTGAGGTAAGTTCCTGAAATTATAAGATGATGTCCAAGAATTGCACCGGTTGGAAATCGAAGGCCGGGAGGTAGAAAGGTACCCGTCATACTTTCGGAATGGTCAGCAATTTGAAAATTGGGTGATGTGGGAGGATCTATCACTTGAAGCTCACGCTTAACATCAGTAAAATTATAATTAGAATACAAATATATAGGATTTGGGTTATCTTCAGTGGCGTTGGTTGTATAGGAAAGACGGTAAAATGAATTTCCGAATGACTGGACTCGTTTTATCGATTGGGATCGAAGGAGGGTTTGGCCAGAAGGCGTTCGTTTTATAGAAGCTGGGCGACCAAATGTACCAATCGAAGGCGGCTTGCGTAAAATATTTGTGCTACTGGATGTCGTAGATAAAGATTGCGAGGAATTGGTTTTTCGAATTGGTGTCGGCGGACTCGTTTCGGGAACTTGGGATGATGGATCTTCGAGGGATGCAAGCGAGGCGGTATCATTCGTGTTATTACCAAACAGAAATAGATTTGTATGGTTAATGCTGCTGACGGCGACCGACCGATATGCTCCACAATGTTTTTCAAATGTTCGCGATAAAGTCCATTTCATTTCATCCAAATCAAGAACATTTATTTCTTCAATATAGTAATTGGTCATGTCTTGGCCACCTATCACCACCAACTTATTTGATGTCACAGCAGCCAAATGTGCATATCGTGGACGGGGTGCAAAATCGGACGGCTTAATTTCAGGGTGCTTCCACGAGGACGTTTCTAGATCGAAAATGGACACATCATCTAAAACACATAGGCTGTCATTTACTTTTGAATATCCCATCCCACCAAAAAAGATGATAGAGTTTTTGTATTGATTGGATGAATGAAAATATCTTGCTTTGGGTGTTTGTTGATCATTATCTTGAACTTTTTTCCATACAAAAGTTTCCAAATCTAGCACATATAGCTCATTGGTCATGCGTCGCGAAGACACAAGACGTCCAGCGAATAAATAAAGGTGAGTACCGATTACAACCGTTGAAGAACCTACGAGTGGGGGTGGTATGTCGCCTGTTGTCAAACGAGTCGAGGCTGTCAGATCGGATATTGACTGTAGACCAGGATTCGTAGTCATTTTCAAACTTAAGTATTCGAATGCGTTTCAGAGTAACTAAATATAAATAATTAAGAATGTTTAAAAATGAAATGACGGAATAAAACATCCAATTAAAGGATAAAAAAATTTTTTTCCAGTATTATATTGTTAAAATAGAAGGACACTTACTATTATTGGACGAAAATACTTTCAAGTCAACGAATGATAAAGAATGGAATCGTGTCCCGCGATTCAAGCCAAAATTTGGACTTGGTAACTATAGGACTGATGGTCTCGGATTCTTTTCAGTTATACAAGCAGATTATGCTATTAAATAGTCGTTAAATACTTTTTGTTTTATGATGAAAAAAATGTTGAAACGTTTGAGTAGCGAGCGGCATGGAATACAATTTAGAATCTATTCTTCTTGATGAAAAATATTGTTCTATTTCGCGCCCAGGCAACTATATGCACCTTTGAACCAATAGGTTCCTATTGATGAGAAGGTAGCCTTATTGTTGGAGATTTAGACCGTAAAAATATAACACAGCACGCGATTCGGAAATAAGGAGGTCAGGAGGGAGGGTGAGGAGAAGGAATAAGGAATGTGAAATAGAAAGTTAAGATGCAAATAAATACTCTTTATTCTTCTTCAAGTGGGTAACCAAAGAATTGCGTGCAAGGTTACCAATCACCGATGACATAAAGCGTCACAATTATGATTACACGGCGCAGCACTAATTTGGCATATACAGTATATAGTTTCTTTACTTGAAATACAACTTATCAGTTTTATAAATACTTTATAGATTCTTTTTTTTTTTTAATAGTTGAAGTTATTAGAAGTATATCTTTGATAAATCAATTGATTACCATTATCAAAAATTTTTCAATTTTAAAAAAAAATAGTTTCAGATTATTAGCAATTGTTAATATTATCTTATCCTTTTTTTTTTTTTTTTTAAACCCGTGGTCTCTTATTCTAGAAAATTACTTATTTATAATTAAATATAATTTTAAAATCTTCAAAAATTTTTTATTAAATTATAGATACAGTAAAAGTTCTTTATTAAGAATTAACTTAACATTTGATAAATAGTCAAATTCACAAGTATTACAGTATATTAATAATTTTATATATTTTATATATTTCTATAGTGAATTCTTCATATATATATATTTTTTTTTAAACCTATAGTCAGGCCAGTATTGTGTATTTATTATTAATTATAAAAATTGATAAAAATATATAGAACAATTGCATCATGGCTAAACTAAATTATGATATTCACAAGAAGTTCTATATTTCTTTGCTAACATAGTCTTATCACTTTCTTTAAACCAACTTGAAGAAAACTTCAAAAGTTATCCTTATACCCTCTTCCTCTTGTTATTACTCCTCTTCAAACAAAAACTTGACTGCTAGTGATCAAAAAGTCAAGCAATACCCTTCTTATCAATGGCAAAAAAGTTCTGAAAAAAAAAAGAACTAATGTATAGTCATCTCATACTATAGAGAAACAGTACAAAGTATTGTTTGTAATAAGAGATTCCTCTCCCACTCTTTTTGTCACCTGTTGCACTTTAATAGTACTCATTTTTGAGTTTTTCTAAGAATTTTGCCTATCTCAGTTTGATCCTGAATTTTAAATAGCACAAAGTTTCTCACACCGTGATTGGATAGAAATTTTATATTAGTAAAAGAAATAAACAAACTTCTATTGATCACTTCACGTGTTCTAATATATTTCTTTAAATCCATAAGAACCTGAGGTTCATTATATAAATCATTATTGCATAGTGCAAGTGAATAAGAATACTGTAAACTCCTATATCTTTGGTTAAGCGAAAGAGAAGAACATACCCTTCCTCCTTCTCTATTAAGAAAGAAGAATGAAGACAAGGCTCAAAGGAATATAGAACAAGAATGATGCCTTAAAAGTGCTATACCTATTCTTTATCAGTATGAATTTTGAAAGATTAGGGAGATCTTAAGATTATTTGTACCTAATCATTAACACTAATATGTAGTTGAATGATTCTAGTAACTGAAGAATATGCCATGCTGGGACATTAAACAATAGTTCAATTTCTACAAATAGTAGTACTTTGGGGAAAACAATATAATATTTATCAAGTCCAACAAAGCACATGTCAGAAGTATCAATATTCTCCTTTCTAGGTTGAAGTTATCGCAATAGTAAAGAAGAACAGATTGTTGGATAACAGACCTCTAACTATTCCAGTGCCTATTCACTTTCCCCTATATCCTAGAGCCCTTCAAAACCTCCAACTTATCATTACCCAGAAGAACATCAGTAGAAGATTCTATACTGAATAGGGTATGAAAGGAAAAGGTAAAGAACTGGTATACAAGATTTATAACATAGAGGTACTGAAAGCAGTGAAGGAATAGACATTGCACCCTGAACTGATGAAGCCTTCAAAGAGTAACTAGCTTATGGTATCAATATGATAGTAGTAGCATGTTTTCAAGTCACTCATAATCAAACCATTTCTCCTCTTCTTTTCGATACCTTTTTTATAATGCAGAGTTTTTACACCTGTTTAAATTTATATAGTCTTGTTTCCATTTTTCTCATTTAAATAAAGATAGTAGAGTAGGGTATCGAACATAATAGTAAAACAGATCAGATGGTTTGTGGTAGACATAAATTTGAACACAATTCTTTCCAATCCTCTCTATCTGAGGAATCAAAATTTATATTAGCATTAGTAGTCCTTACACTAGTTCCACTAGTTTTAATGAGATAGCAATAGCTACAAGGTGGATTTTTATCCTATTGTTATACTTTATTTGAGAAGTAGATTGGATATAGAAGTTAAGAGTTTCTTCTTATTTTATTATATCAATTAAATCAATAAAGTATGGCTTTGCTACATTAAAAAAAAAAAAAATTATGTACTGATATACTTGTCAATGGTTTTCAATTCTCAAAAGAGCTTTAGCCTCTAAATATAATCTTAAGAATAATATTTTGTTCTATAGTAGATTTTGAATAAAACCTTCTAATTTATATATTATTGCTAATAGATTGTTATTATTTATTATACTTCAAGAAATTGGTTTCAAGAAACTATAAAGGAAAAAAGAAAAATATAAGAAAAGGGGATATCTAAAACTGTACAAGTGTACTATATGAAAAATAAAAATAAAAAATAAAAATAAAAGTGCTCCATATTCTTCAAAAAATCTTTATTAAAAATCTCTTCTTATTAGGAGTTAACACTTCTAGGATATACTTCTTCTTTCTGATCATCTGAGGAACTTATCTATTCATAATTTAAATTATTTTCTTATAATCATCTAAAATACTTATTATCTATTCAGATCCAGTATCTTGTTTAACACTTTCTTTTTTTTTATCTTGATTTTGTATCTATCTATATATAATAAAATTACTAATAGTAAATTTCAAGTTCTTATATAACTTTTTAATAATATTGTATAACTTTTAATATCTTCCAACAGTCACATCTTGTTAAAGAAATTTTATTATTGATTATCTTCTATTATCCAAAAAATCAGATTTCCCAATAATTTTTTTGACTTGTAATAGTGAAAGAAATAAAACCAGTGATAAGAATTCTTGTCGATTATGATATTATTATATAATATATGGAAAAATGCATTCTCAATTTTAAAGAAGAATAGTATTTTATATTCTTCTATTTTTCAGTTTTATAACCTGACTGAAATAAAAAAATAATTTTCTTCATATACTTTGCCTGATTGAAATAATAAGAAGTTAAAGTTCTTGATTTAAATAAATAATCACCTTTTCATTATCTAGGAAATTTAAAACCTATTCTAATAACTTCATAATTTTTTTGTTTCAGTTATACTTTATTTGAAGGAATAGAGAAGTCTATATTAATAACTTTTCTTTCTTTTATCAATGACATCATCAAAACTTAATAATATAACTAGTGAAAACTTGTTCACATTTTACTACCAACATATTTCATATCAATCAAGCATCTTTAGCAAAAGTTATATCAATTTTGTATCACTTCAAAATTCAAGGTCAAACTGGTATAAGTAAAATTTCTCAAAAACTTTGAAAAATAGGTAACTCTAAAAGGATAGAAATAGTAAAAAAAAAATGTTTTTAGATTTAGGCTTTTGTTTATCCATCTATTTATTGCAAAAGATCTTTAATTATAGTCTTGCTTTAGAAAATAGGTTTTTATTACTTTACTATTGGTTTTTCTTGCTTTTAAAACTTTCTTACTATAAAAAAAAAAAAAAATAGTTCTTGACTTTTCTTGATTATCAAAAGTCAAGTTTTTGTTTAAAAAAGAATATAAATAAGAGAAGAGATTTGAAAAGAACTCTTGAAATTATTCTTTAAGTTGTTTTAAGAAAAGTAATAAGATATTATTAATAAAAAAGTATAAAACTTTTTTACAAATATCTTTTTTATGTATTATTAAGAAATCAATAGAAAGAGTTGTGAATTCTTCATATACTGTATATATTATTTATATATATAGTTTATCTACTATATTCTATTTTTTTTTTTTTTGAGTATCTATAACTAGATTAAATTGTAATTTATTAATCAATTGAAAATATAAATATATTTTTACTCAAATAGTATAATATATACTATAACTAAACATTAATTTCAAATCTAACTAATTTGTTATAAGCAATAATAACCTTTAAGTTTAATTTGAAAACAATATTTTACTTTATAGTGATCTTTGCATAAATATTCTTCTAATTCATCACTTTATTACCAACAAGTTATTACTATTGAATATTCTATTAAGTAAATATTTTACTGGTAAAATACTTAAAAGTATGACCAATGCAGTAACTAATATTTATTAAAAAACCTTGATAAAAAAAATTTATTAGACCATATTGAAGGATCTAAATTTTGATTCAGATTATAGTATACAATAATTTGATAACTAAATTACTTTATAAATTATTTTAGAAAAAATTAAGATAGTATTATATACTCTTCATTAAATAGATTTGATCAAGTCTAAACTAGTTTATTTATTTATTTTTTTTTTAATCCACCGTCAGGCTAATATGGCTTATCTTTATTGTGTATTTACAATATTATACAATTTCAAAGATTTTCACATAACAGCTCACCCGTCTTAGAAGTTTAACTTTTCCAGATGCAACTTAGGAGATGATATTTTGCTCTCTTAATAACTTGGATTATCCTTTAGCTATCAAGTTCATTGCTTATA
>CAJVPT010006842.1:0-10648 GCA_910592055.1 Acaulospora colombiana
ATTTGGGCATCTTTATAACAGATACAAACCCAGTAGATACTCCACCAACTCACAGAGACAAATCTTACAAAGAGATCGCACCAAACCTTCCTTTGCTAAAATTGTAAAGCAAAGGAACACTGCTAAAAATTCTATCAATATAAAGACAACAGACCTTACCAAACACCTCACCGATAATGTTCTGAACATCTCACTGCACAATATTTTATCTGCTATCAAAGAAATAGGACAGAAGATCAAGAATATCAAATACAAACTTATCAGCATGGATAAGCATATAGGATATCTTGAAGATGACAGTTATTACTACCATATATATGAAGCAGATCACAAACCACAAGATGAAAGGGATGACAGATTAATCAATGAAGAAGTCATAAGCGTAACCTCCAACACCTCCAGAAAAAGAAGAGCATCAAGTCCAGTTTTAGAAATCAGGCAAGATCAAGCAATAATCTATAGACAACTCAACAGATTATCAGGTAGTATGAATGCAATCATATCATCTCTCTCTGAACTGGCAGCCATCCAAGTTCCCTCTTTTAATGATGACACTTCCCAAATTCCTTCTAATCAATGAGTAATATAAATAATACCCCTTCTTTTATATGGAATATATCGAACATAGGCAACCCCATTACAAATATTTCACCACTTATCTCTACATATATACCCCTTTGGAAAATTATCACTCACAATATTCGTGGCATCTCAACAAATCTCAAAAGAAATTCTTGGTTTGAACTTTGTGACATTAATAATTAATATATTATTATTACAACAGAAATAAATGGCACCTTACAATCCTTAAAATATTGGACACATTATAGCTACAAATCTTTTTAGATATACAAAGAAGCACAAACTCTAGAACATGGTGTTGGTATCAGTGTCACTCATCAACTAGCCCAACGAATCTTTAAACATCAACACTATCAAGGATGACTCTTATCAATAGATATGGCCTTTCCCAACAAACAAAAAGTCGGAATTATAGGAGCATACTTTCCGGCACATAGTTTTAACAATGAAAAATTAAACACTTTTCAAAAAATGAAACAATGGATCAACAAAACTAAAACAAAAAACTATCAGATAATAGTAGCAGGAGACTTCAATGCAGTAAGCAACCCAAGCCTGGATAAATATAGTGATCACAAAAAGTATCTTTCAATTACACTTAATGCTATACACATCAATTACCTATTGGAACAAGAGTTTATTGACATGTACAAAGAACACAACCTATCAAGAAAAGAATTTACTTGATAAAATAAATGAAACAAAAGCAGAATAGATCAAATATGGATCTTTTCGTCCTCTATATGGCAATCAAGAGAAGCATACATCTCTCATGAAATTAAAAACATTACAGGCAGTGACCACTCTAGTTCTATCACTAAAATAGAAGCCTGGCAATGGACAAAGTCCCTTTTAAAGCAAAACACATACCAAATCATAAATTCCATTGGAGCCATATATCGTCAGTAGCATGGAAAAATTTGCAACCCAGATTGAAGAATTTGTTGTGACTAATCATAACATTCTCTAACATTGTAACTTGAACCATAAATGGAACAAATTCAAACATATTCTACATAAATCAGCTAAATCACATATAACAAAAATCAAATCATATTGCAAAACTCGCAACCTCAAAGCTGACCAAAATTATCTCAAAACACTTGTTCAACTACAACAACTCCAACATAAACATATCACACAAACTACTGTCAACATCGACTCAATATTTACAACAACAAAAACAATATCAACAGAACTATATGAAGAGCTTCAACTGGTACCCCCATCAACAAATACAAATCCAGACTTAACAACATGAAAAACAATAATTAAAAACTTTACAATCAAATTTAAAACAGCCACAAGAATTCTCACAAACATGTACAAACAGCAGGCAATAAAACAATTCAGTATCAAATGATAAGTAATGCTGGAAAACCAAAAGAAGCCGATGATAAATAGTATCTTAAACAGACCCACAAGATCTATTATCTTAGATAGAATTATCATCTCTGACAATGACAATATACACATCATCACCGACCCATCAGAAATTAAAGTCAAAGTTAGGGAACACTTTGAACAATGAACTCCAAAAAGAAACATACAACCATTGGAACAATTTCCTTTCTGACAGGCAGCTTACAAACCATTGGAACATATAAAACAAGACTGTTATCAAGATCTATTAACACCCATAACAATCAAAAAGATCTCAAGTACTATTCAACAAAGAAACTCCAAATCAGCTTCAAGCAGGAATTCAATACCTTACAAAGCATACAAGCATCTAAAACAAGAGACCAAGAAATTCTTGCTAGGAATTTTTAATGATATACTTCAAACTGGTCAAACAACAAAAGAATGGAGCAGGGGAATCATATATCCAATACCCAAACCAAAAGATTGGAAAAAAAACTTCAATATAACAAGACCTATAACATTATTGGACACTGGATGAAAAATCTTCACCAAAATAATTACAAATAGACTATTCAAATGCTTTACAAATGCTCCTATCCTATCAGATCTGAACTGGGCAGGTCTACCAGGAAATAGTACACAAGATCCCATCCATATCTTAAACTGCATTACAGAAGATGCAAAAGACAACAATAAACAAGCCTGGATACTCAGTCAAGATATGTCTAAAGTATATGACTCTGTAAACATTCATATGCTTAACATAGCACTTAAACATATCAAGCTCCCATAACCCATGATCAATATAATTTTAGCTATCTTTCAAGATAGAACCAATACAGTTACCATATATTATGGCTTCACATATGAATACAATGTCATGGATAGAATAGATCAAGGGGACTTTATCTCTCCTCTCCTCTGGCGAATCTTTTATGATCCTCTCTTATATATCATAAACAACAACTTTAAAGGATACACTATCAAAACACCACATCTGACATCAATAGAAAATCAACCACGTATCTCATCTATAAACATCCCAGCCAGCGCTTATATAGATGATACTACATAGATAACAGAAACTTAATCTAAGCTACAAATGATCATAAATATAGCACAACAATTCTACATAATCAATAATATAGCAGTGAATCCACATAAATCCTTCCTTCTTATAATTAATGGCAAAAACTCAGACAAAGAACAAGGGGTACAAATGCAAAATCAACATATTCCAGGCTGTGAAGACAACATCCCAGTCAGAATTTTAGGCATTTGGTATAATAACAAGGCCTCCAAACGTTATCAAAAGCAACTAATTCAATACAAAGTCATGCAAACTAGAGCACTTATAGGTAACAAATGAGTGACTGACAAACAAATGTGATATATTATCAGCCATGTCCTCTTTCCTAGCATTGAATATCTTCTAAATGATATAGTCTTATTAGAAAACACCTGCAATACATTAATGAGTAAACTCACCAACACTTTCAAACACAAACTCAGCCTAGCCAATACAATTTCTAACAATGCAATTTTTAATACCTTTGAATATAATCTCTTTCATCTATGGGATCGACAAACACAGCTACATGTCACAAATTGGATCCAGAGAATTAACAAACAAAATATTATAGGCACTCTAGTAAGACATCGTCTCCAACATCTACAAAATAAATTCTGGTCTATCAATCTCATCCTTACCCACCTAATGAAGCCAATATGTAAACCAGGAAGCAATCTAACACATGATATTCTTTGGCTTTTGTACAAACATAGATTCAGCTTTCAACTTCATCACAATAATAATCAAATTTTCACTTTTCAAAAAATTGATATAACAATTGAAGATATTGTTACTCCTTACTTCTACAACAATATCAAACTTAACTGATGAAACACAACTTAATGTTTACAGGGCAACTCTTAAATACACAAAAAACACACCCTCTCCAATTGTGCCAGCTTATCAGATACAAAAAGAAATTGTCACCAGGAAAAACACCCAATTGGTTTCTAGAACTACAAAATCTCCTAAGAAATCCAACCATTATAATGCTATATCTGAATCCAAATACAGCCAACATCTTTCTACAAAGTACCCCAGTGACAAACACAACTACCACAAAACCCCATTGGGTAGTTACAATAAGAAATAATCAAATACTTATTGGCAAGAAACAAAGAAACAATCTGAACAAAACAATAACATATCAACACTACACTCTACAAAATAATGAATCTCCTTTAATCAGATGTCCAGGATGTAATATAAACGTATATACAACTCACTCAAGTTCATGTATCTTCTTTTTCAAACCACAAAACATAATTATAATTCCAACAAACTTCAGTACTACATCCACATCGCACCCGGAAAACCCATCACAGTTACCTATTAGAAAAACACGAATGTTCCTTGACTCAATACAAGTAGCACTCAACCACCTAACTACCTCTCTACCTAAAGAATTAATACATATCCCCCATATAATCATACAAGATAATGACATTATACAAAGGCACATTCAACAATATTTCAAAGAAGAACCAAGTATATTAAACAAACTGACACACATTGCCACCTCTATAACGGGCAACTCTTTTCAGATTTATATAGATAGATCCAAATCAGATTGGAACAACACATTACATATGGGTATAGGATGGATCATCATTATACCCATACAACAAGAGTTCCAATTCCAAGCACAAGTAAACAAACACTTATCATCTACCAGGGTAGAGATCATGGCAATTTATACTGCATTAGTAACAATACTCACCCAATCCTTTGTAGACCTCTATACTGATAGTCAAGCAGCAATATCTTGTATTAATCAATCTCTCAAACAAAAACCTGATCAAGTGATTCGCAAACACAAAAACTACAAACTACTACTAGGCATTCAAGATATATGCAAATCCAAAAATATCAACATTTACTTGCATAAAGTTCCAGCACATACAGGAATCAAATATAATGAATTAGTAGACTAGTTGGCTAAAATCGACCCCTTCAACAATGGCATGACTCCTAGAACTTTACAAATTGAAACATTAATATTTAACATCTCAAACATTACAATAATTCCAGTATAGGACAAGAATGTAATAGACATTCCTGTCAAAACAATATGTCAAAAACTCTCCCAAGCCAAAATATTAGCACAATGGAGAGTGCTAAATAGGATCCTCACAGATTTCACAGATCAATACAAATACATAAACTGGGTAACAACTTTTAACAACTTATATCCCTCTAAAATAAGTAATAACAAGACACCAATAGAAGACCAACAAATCAGAAAATTCTCAATCAACTTATGGAATAATGAATTACCTACCAAAATCAAACTACATGCAAGAAAACCTACACTCTATACAGATAATCTCTGCCCTCGATGCAATCTAATAGAAGATAATTATCACCATTTTCTTTGTGATACTACACCATAAGATCTTATTGTACATGCAAATGAAATTGCAATCAACACATATAAAAAATACATTTGTCCAGCAATGAAGAGCAATTATACACAAATAATCAAACAACAGATGTCCTTAAAAATACCATCGGAAATCAAACTTTTCATCAAAGGAGTACTATTCAAGTCCTGAATATCAGCCATATACAAGATTGCAACAGACTCTCCCAGTGTACTGAAATGTATCAAAGAAATAAAATATAAATGGAAAGAACTGCTCTACCACAAATGGCTGAACCGGTGCCATATTTTTTAACAATGAAAACAAACAATGGGAATCAACAAACAAATTGAAAAACAACATAAATACGTAAAGAAAGTCTAGCAAAATTGCAGATGGATCAATGAACAAGCCATCAAAGACAGCTATATTACTATAACTAACAAATATCTGAACAATTTTATAAAATATAACACTCCTATTTTCTCTTTGTTTAATATAGAAATTAGCACTAGCTTTGCCTTGGCAAGTTAGTTTCTCCCTTGGTCTGGAGTGACAACAAGCTATCCGGTAGACTATAGTCTTAGAAAGTTTAGTAGCATAAATGATATATATATACTTTCTGTTTTCTTTTGTAATCCCTACAATATGTATTGCAAATTACTTTATCAAAGCTAATAAACAAGACTGAGTCAGCAAAAAAAAATAAATAAATAAATAAAAAAATAAATCAAATGTGACAAATAGCAATAATTATATTTTAGAATAGAAAAATCAAAAAATTACCCATTTAACAATATAACATACTTATCTAAAAAAATGTAATAAGAATAATAGATGCACAATAGAATAGACAACAAATAACAAAGAGATTTTAATATACAGCAAAACTAATCTATCTTTTACTGAATATCAATATCATTGATCTAAGAAATATATGTCAACATCTCTAAGTCAAGACATTATTACATCTTCCACAAAATTAAATACATCAAAAAATATTTTGTAGTCATATGCTTCAAATCTAAAAACAAACTTAAAGAAAGTCTAAATCAAGAATTTATTATAAAAGAGATCATTACCACATTCAAACTGATGAAAACTAAGCTTTGTTCTATTTGTAACCAAAATAATCATCTTCTGATACAATTCTTATTAAGAAAAAAAGAGAATAATAGTAATTATACAATAAAAATTAAATATCAAGATTTGACAAATTATATCAGAAGTTCAAACTAGGCAATACCAAGCATATAAAAAATATAGTAAATAAAAAAATACAATCACAGAAACAAATCAAGCTTTTTATATAACAGTAATAGCAACTAGTTCTGGAATCAAGTAGCAAATTAATAAAAAATCAGATTCATTAAACAAAATTCTTAACATATTATGCCAAATGCAAGAGAATATTAAAGAAATTAAATCTTTAATGGAGAAATTGAATGCAAAAATTATATATCTTGAATCATATAATAATATTATAATAGAAAAAAATATACAATAGGTAATAAAAACTAATAATAATAACTTGTTAAACTCAAACCTTTCTTCTAATATCTAATATTAATAATAACAATAAAAATTTTATAATTCAATCAATAAAAATATCAAAATATAAGCAATATTTTTTTTGCAATTAATATCTTCATTTTGAATAATATATAACTTTCAATATATAAACAATAATAGATTGTTTAAATAGTACTATTGGATTAAAGAAAATAACTCAATAAACTTAATTAATAATTAAAATATATATATATATATTTTGAATTAACAATACAAAATATAAGTATAATAACAGAAGACAATTATAGCTGTTTCACAATTAACAATACCTTTACTTTTTTTTTTTTTAACTCTCTGTCAGACTAGTTATATGTACTTTATTAAACAATTGTATGCTATACATTATATATGTGTCGCTAAAGTTAAATCTCTAATTCACTTGTCAAAGTCTATTTATCTAGGACTCTAAGTGCAACTTCAGGAGTGATTTATCACCCCATTAGTAATTCAGGTGGAAACCCTTCCAACTTCTAATATTATTGCCCGCAGGTCACTACTGTTTAACAATACCTTTACCATAATTATAATTAATATAAATTCAATATAAATAAAACTAAACATATAGCATAAAACTATATAACATATCAAATATCCATAAAAATTACAACATAGAATATCAAAGACCTTACAAATAGCTTCATAAGACAAACTTGGATTGATTTCATTAATAGCCAAAATTAAAATATAGTAGTAATAATGAGGTCAATAGAATCAATCAAATATCAAGACATTAGAAATATTTCAATTACCTTACAATTTGAATTCATCATGATTTTCAAATAGTTGACAAAGTTTCAATATAATTATTTACAATAAAATCACAAAAGGAATCTTTAAATATAAGACTCTCAATAAAAACAAGACTAATAATAGTATCTTAAATAAACAAAAAATG
The DNA here is from genome assembly GCA_910592055.1 of Acaulospora colombiana. NCBI lineage: Eukaryota > Fungi > Glomeromycota > Glomeromycetes > Diversisporales > Acaulosporaceae > Acaulospora > Acaulospora colombiana. The sequence goes on from CAJVPT010006842.1 coordinate 7,850, forward strand.
CAAATTATAAGAGTATATTTTCTCATAATAGTAACAATAAAAAAATATACATCAGTAACAAGGACTCTGCAACAATGAATAAAGGAAATATATAATACAGATTGACATATTATAGTTTTAAAAGTCATAGAACTTTTAATCTAATTTTGAATAGATACAATAACTATAATTGTAAAAGACTTTATTTCAATAAGTCAGTGAACAATTGTTATTTGATCAACAAGACAACAAAGTTGTTTTATTTCAGTAGAGGCTTTTCCTCTCTATATAAGAATCTGGCCTAAAGTACTTTTTAGTTAAAATAACATAAATAAATCTATAAATACAATAATTAAAAATACATAAATCTTGACATAACGGATGTCCAGACTTATGGGCTATAATATAACTTAAAAAGAAAAACAAGAAGAAAAATAATAATAATAAAAGAAATCTATTGGTTCGCGCTACTACTGTTTACAGGGCTAATTTCTATTCTGGGGAAACAAGACAAATTGACTATAATGAAAGGCACTCAGCTCGGGATTACTAAAGATGATCTCGGATGATGTTATGTGTAAAGTCCAAAAATAGTAGACAGGGCAGACTTCGGGTCCATAGTCACACAGAGTTATGTATACTTACACAGAATTGATAAGGGCAGGTGTGGATTCGTTACAATAATACTATAAGAACCAATAAATTAATTAATCCTTATATAGAAATACTTATAAACAAAAGCTTTAAATATAATTACTGAACATACTATCCCACTAAATAAAAATTTATATGGGAGAAATAGAACAATAAAAATAGAATATATTAAATATAGTTTAACTTATTTGATAAATAGCAGTCAAGAAATACATACATATTGGATATATTATACTCTCTAATAAAAAGTGATCATAAAAGTATAATATAGAACTAGAAATGTGAAACCTAGATCTAAACTTAAAGAAAAAAGCTACTGTGTACAACTATAACTATAGATTTAACTAGCAAAATATTAAAACAGATTAATAAATAGCCTTCACAAAATATAATAAAACAGCTAATCTCAAAAATTTCTTATCAGAGTATCCTAATTAACAAATGTAAAACATCTTTAGAAACAATATATTAAAGGTCACTAAAAGAAATATCTGTAAAATCAAGAACAATTCCTGAAAAAATATCCATCCAGAATAGATAAGACCTATTTTTTCTATTATTTCTTTACAAAACTTTTTAAATAAATTGAAAAACCAGTTAGCAAATATAGAAATAATTAACTCAGATAAAAAAACCTTGATATTCAAATAAATAAGAACAAATTTTTTGATATATATAATATGTTCACCATAATTAGAACTAAAAAACTTAAAATATATATCTAGAAATAGATTTCAATCTTATAGAAAAATATTTAGACATGATCCGTGAATCAATAGCACAGTAGTAGTGCTCCCAGGTCGCAATCACAAGATCTGTAGTTCAATATCACTTAAGGGCCAAAAATCAAAATTATCTTTCCAATCAGGTTTATCAATTATTCTATAAAAGTTATACCCAATTATCTGGATCCTGTTCAAATTTAATTAGGCTGCATGAAGATGAGATTTTTGGTCTTTCTAACAATTGCAAGTTGAAATCAGGTCAAAACAGAAAATGTTACACAAGAAAAGGCTTCTGGTCTAACTCCCATAAAAAGCCCATAACCCCTTGGCTAAAGATAGGTTCCTAAAGAGGGAGGAAGAGATAAAAGTCAAATGTTCCTTACGAGAAAACATTAAAATTTTTAAATTAATAATTATAAAAAAAACTATCTACGATTGTTCTCTATTATTCAAATCATTGATTTATGGTATTTTTTGACTTTTGTTCCTATTAAAGTGAGGAGCTATAAATTTTGTCCCTTAAAAAGGGACATAAGTGATCAGCAAAATTTTATATGTTAAATACTTTAGGGACCCATTATTACCTCTGGCACAGCAGACTCCATAACACAAACTGCTATTCTAACTCAGGATATCCCAATCATGTGCTCTGCTTAAATGAAAAATCAATCAAATGAGGTTAATCTGATGCCATAGGTGGTAATAAAAAAGGTAATGTGCACCCTTTTGAGGTCTGAGTGAATAATATCTTCGAGAGTATTGGAGGGTAAAATTAATTCCATTGGGTACATAATATATAGTCTAATTTAATGAATATATAATACAAAAATTTATAAAACCTTACTGCTAGATTAGCTTGTTTCACCATTTATGACTGTGTATTTGACCATTTGATCTCTAGTTGAGTTTGCCCACTTTCTTAGTAATAGTAGGTTCAAAAGAAAAACTGGAATAAGTTATCATTAATCTGTATGTATTATAGAAATATATAGTTTGTATAAAATGATTGATGTTAATGCCACAGGATTTTATTATCCAAGATATTAAATTAATTCTTAATAAAAGCACTCACATCTAATATCAGTTACAGTTTAATAAAAAATATATATATTTAGACATATAAACTTATAGCTAAATATATCATATACTATAGATAGATTAAAGCTATCAATCAAAGGATAATCAATTAATAAGCTCTTTTAGAAACAAATGAAAATGTTCTAATTAATAGTATTATAGAAAAATCTCAAAATATTATATACAGTTGGCTTCCAAAAGTTTGAGTCTACTTACTATATTTTTATTATAAATTTCAACTTTGACAATTTTTAAATCATTAACTATGCAGTTAAAAATTATAAAAATTATATATATTATATCTTAATACTTATTCTATTTCTTATATTTTTTTAAAAAATTTTTTATTAATACATTCTAAAGT
>CAJVPT010006843.1:0-10647 GCA_910592055.1 Acaulospora colombiana
GAATTTAAAAATTGTCAAAGTTGAAATTTATAATAAAAATATAGTAAGTGGACTCAAACTTTTGGAAGCAACCGTATGTTATAAATGTTATTGAAAAAAATATACAAATGCAATAGAAGATCTAAAGTTAACCTATCAAAATATAAAAATTTAATAGATAAGAGATGCAATTAAAAAGGCCTTAGAACAAAGATACAATAATTTACAAAATAATCAAAAAGGAATAGTAAGCTTTTTAATAAATAGGGAGTAAATCAAAATAGTTTTAGATAAAGTCAAAATTAAAAATAAGAAAAATAACTATATAATAATCAAAAATAATGAAATAGAAAAATAGATAAGAAGATACTATCAAAAAGTAATTTGAATATAAGATATTAGCTTCGATTACTTGTTAAAAGATTGAAAAGAAGAATACTATCTCAAAAGCTATATAAAAGAAAAATAGTATAAAGATCTTTTAAAGCTGATTTCTCAAGAAAAACTAAGTGAAACACTTTGTATACTTACAAATTATGAAACTTTAGTGAAGTCACAAATTAGCTATGAAATACTAAAAAAGTTGGACCAAGAAGAAAAAGAATACTTGAGAAAAATATTCAACTGTTTTTAAAATAGAAAGTCATTCTATATGATTAAAAATAGAGTCATATCTATCCTATAGCAAAATCCAAGCCATAAAAGTATGAGCTTATTAACATAAGATCAATAATATTATTAGAAGTTATACAAAAGTGATTTACAAAGATTCTCACAAATAGATTAGAAAATATTTGCAAGGTCAACAATATCTTAAAAGGTTTCAATTATGTAGGACTACTAGAAGAAAGTATGGTAGAACTGATTCAAATTCTCAATAATATCTATGAGGAAGTAAAAAAAAATAAAAAAAAGCTATAAATTTATTTTCAAAGGTATATTATGCTATTAGCCTATATATGCTAGTCAAGGTTATGAAAAGAATCAAGATTTTAGAAAATTTTATCTGAATTATAATGAGTCTTTTTTATAATATAAAGTTCAAGGTAATATATAAAAAAGATCTGATAGAAGCAATTATTGCAAGAGATGGAATTGATTAAAGAAAAACTATATTATCTCTGATGTAGAGAATATTTTATAACCATCTATTAAATAAGATTCAAAATGATAAACCAAAAAAATATAAAATATCAATTACTTGAAATTCAGAGTTGAAAGAAGAGAGTAGTAGTAAAAAGTTAGAATCATAACATGTAGCAATAGTTTTCATGAATAATACTACATAAATAGCTTAATTCAATAAGATATAAAAAAAAATCCTAGAGCAAATAATATACTCAATAATGGTGCTTGCATTATAAATGAAAATAGAGATAAGCTTCATGAGATCACTTTCTTGAACAAATACAAATCAATAAGAACTGTCAAAAAACTAAGGATTCTGATAAAAAAAGAAATACTGGAAAGCAAAATAGCAGACAAGATCCAGTGTACTATAACATCTCAAATAAATAAAAATCCAATACTACAGATAATAATTGAAAGATGGAAAACAAGAATTATTGAAGAACATATTCAAAAAGGAATCTATCAAGACTGTTTAAAAGAAATTTTATGAAAAAATCTTGAAGAACAAAAGAATTTTCAGTTTTACTCAGATAAATCCCTAATAAACCATAAAAAAGAAACAACCAGAATAGGGATAATATGAATTTAAACAAAGGGTAGAGGTCAAGGGAGTAGTTTCTAGGCAGGTGTATAAAATTAGCCATTATTCACAAGAGCAGAGCTAGTAGCAATAGTTACAATCCTATTGATAATATCAGTAAAAAGCTTAGTTGAAATATATACAGATAGCCAAACATGTATATTTAAATGGTACAAGTTGGAAAAAGATGATCTGAAAATAACTCATAGAAGATGGTTGAAAGAAAAAAACTGGTTTCTTTGGATAAGAATGCTAAATATCATTAAAACAAAAAACATAAAGTTGAAGTTAATTAAAGTTAAAGCCCATACCAATATCAAGGAAAATGACTTAGTAGACAAGTTGGCTAAAGAAGCACTAAACCTCCCAACAATCCAATGGAAGGACCTTAAATCTAATAAGATCATTACAAAAGTGAAATAGTAGGATATAATTGAATAGTCTCATAAGACAATTCATAAAAAAGATAAATAATAAAACAATAATATACTGCTGGTTATAACAATATTGAACTAGGGACAAATGGAATCTTCAAATAGAAGATCAGCAGAACTACTTATGGAACATGGTATGGAAAAGACTAAAAAAAAAATATATGTAGGTAAAAATGGGTCCCTAAAGGAGGAGGCAGGGACATAAGTCAATGTCCCTCACTAGGAAATATTAAAATTTTTAATTAATAACTATAAAAAAACTATCCACAATTGTTCTTCATTATCCAAATCATTGATTTATAGCATTTTCTGATTTTTGTCCCTATTGAAGTGAAAAGTTATGAATTTTGTTCCTCAAAAAAGGACATAAGTGATCTGCGAAATTTTATATGCTAAATACTTTAGGGACCTATCATTATATGTGGGACACCTCCTTTAAAAGCTCATAGTGGAAAAGTTTTCTGGTAAAGTTAATCAACAATAAACTACTGACAATAGTCAACCTAGTAATCAGGAGACCGATCTATATCACAAAAATGACTGCTTAGTATATGATAAATAGAAGAAAACAATAGAACATCTTTTGGAATATCTAAGATATAAAAATACAATGAAGAAAGCCTGGTCTAGAGGAATAGAAATAATATATCAAGAATTTAAGAAAGAGAGGCAGAAATGAAAAGATCAAGCTCAAAAAGAATACAGTAATATCCCAAAAGCAAATAGAAAAAAAATGAGAGAAATAGAAACATGAACAACAAAGTTTATTGAAAGAGTATCCACAAATAGTCAAGACTCAGTCAGTTTCCTTTTAGGGCTGATTAAAAGAAAACTATTAAAAGAAGTAAGAGAACTCGAATGTGAAGAAAAAAAAGATAGAAATAGTTACCAGAAAATAGATACTCTGTTGCCAAAAGAAGATCTTAAATTACTTCAGGAAAGAAGTGTGGAACAAACAATGTGAACTAGTAATAGAATGGAAAAAAACTCAAGGAATTTTCTGAAAAGATAAAATAAGATGATCCATAAAATCTTATTCAACAATAAAAACAAGAAAGTCAAGAGAAAAAAGAAAGAAAATGGAAGAAGAATGTTTAGGAAAAGGTTTAACAAGAATAATAATAATAGAAGTTAAAAGTAAGATGAAATAGTTGGGTTTTAGATTCGATTAGAACTTTAACCAATGATCTGCAATAGTGACTACAGGCAATAATATTCATAGTAGAAGGGTATTCACCCAAACTATAAATGAAATAACAAATCACTTTCAAAGTTGCACTTAGAGTTTGACAATAAATTAAGATGAGTAAATTAGTTAGCATTTTAGCTTTAGTGATATTGTAAATAGTATAGCTTATATTATATTTAATAAAGTATACATAACTAACCTGACAGCGGGTAAAAAAAAAATAATAATAAAAAATCCTAGAAGTAAGAATTTTTTATAAAACAAATTATTTTTAGATTAATAATAATAAATTAATATTGTTACTATTAACAATTCTATTATTCAGAAGAAGTCAATAAAGAATTAATAAAAATATAGTTAAAGAATTGGATAAAACTAAATATGCAAGGTTTCTGGAAATCTGAATAGATAACCAAAGACAACTATTGAGTTCAAAGAATAGGTACTCAAGAAAATCAACATAATTATCAAAACTCTAAAAAATAAAAACTGATAAATAAATAAATTCTTTACATTTTTAATAAAGTGTTAATATCAAGAATTGAATTTAAAATACAATACAGTATACTGTCTTGAAAGATATGCAACACTTTAATAATATTATATAGAAAATTGTTCAAAAATAAAGTTATACTATATCAATTAATATTCAATAGTGTAACATACTATCTCAAGATTTATAACTTAAAGAATATTTGAATATTACAAAAAAAAAAGTCAAATAATAGAACTGGACAATAGATTAAATAATTTAGAACTAGCTAGAACTACAATAATTATTAGACTTAAGTAAGTACAGGTCAAATACTGGAAGTATAACAACCTGTTTATCTGTAATTTATTGAATTATTTTTTAAAAAAAAAGTAACTTTATATTACAAGTGCTAAAGCTAACCAAGGATATTGTTATTACTTTTCAAAGCTAGAAATAGAATGATATTTTTTAAAAGAGTCAGGAAAACAGTTTAATCAGAAATACAGTACTTATTGATAAAAAAGTATTGAAAAACTATACTATTACTTAGAAACAATAAACTGATATATATATAGTAGATCAATTAATTGACTATGAAACAAGATGTAACAATCTAGACTTACCATCCCACTTTTGCCAAGATTGTTGAGATTATTGATACTGTCAAACTAACATTATAATATTAAGATGACATCACAATCACACCATATAGATTATCTGGACTTATTCACCATAAATAGTAATTGACTATTAGACTATGGTGAATAAGAAACTAATTATTTCTTTTTATTTTATTTCTTTTCCTTTATTTTTCATTTATGATTAGTTGTATATTATATAAGTTGTCTAGACCATAAGTTATATGATTTATGTATTTTTAGCCTATGTATTTTATATTTATTTTGTACTACTCTAAAATATATAAAAAGGCTGCTTCTTGATCTTAATAAAGATAACTCTTTTGTGCATTAAACTTATTGCCTAAGAATTTACTAACTCTGATATATCCATTTCAAGTCTTTTATAACTTGATAGTAGCAGATTAACAAGACATTCCCCCACTTGCCATACATATACATATTTAAAACTCTGTTAAAATGAATATCAAACAATTTATATATTTATGTAACAGTTTAATAATACCATGGCTACTATAATCAAGAAAATAAAGGAAGACAAGAGTAAAGAGAAGACTGCCATAGGTGGTTCCTCTTTCTCTACAACCATCATCCCAAAGATTACATTAAGAATTTCTGCCTTTAAAAAAGAATCAGAAGAAAATATGAGATTTGGCAATATTAAACAAAGAACATCTTGAGAGTTTAAGAAGTCATCAAGGAAGGACAAATGATTTACTATACCATCACAGGATTTGAAGATACTATCCTATACTAGTTTGTTAACAAGATCAAGGATTCCACTTCACTTATCTTCTCCTCCTAAAATGAATTCAAAAAGGAGCTTAAAAATGTCTTCTAGTCTTCTCACTACTAGCAGTATCAGTATACACAGTTGAAACATTTGTACAAAACAGGAACCATTCAAGAATACTTCACCTAGTTCAGAAATATAGTAAACCAAATTGATACTATGAGACAATTAGATTATGTTGCCTATTTTATTGATGGCCTAAAACCTGTAACACTTATATAAGTAAGTTACCATACTCTCAAAACATTAGATGACACATGAAAATTAACAATCAGATATGATACCATCATATTTGGAGTTGGGAAGTCTGCCAATGGAAGAAATGCTGCAAGAAGACTACCAGTAAACAACAATGGCTATAGAGAAAACTATACTGCTGAATTAGATCAAGCTGAAACCTGATGACATAATCATAATTACAATAACCACACCTAACATCCTAGAAGAAACAACAATACTGAAAGAAGAACTATTACCTGCTACAACTGTGAAAAGAAAGAACATTTCACTCGTGAATATAGAAGTTCACCAAAAATCAAGGTGAATAATATTGAAGATACTTCATGCACCCTGGATGCTGAATTCATTCAGATAGAAGAAAACAAGGAACAGTTGCTATGTTTCAATGGAAAAATTAATGGACACAAGGCCTGTATTCTCCTGGATTATAAAGTATCAAAGAATTTTATTGATAAAAAGTTTACTGCAAGACAACAGCTACCACAAAAGAATATCATCCCATTTATTATAGAACTTGCTAATAGAAGAAAGAAGAAAGTTACTACTAAAGTCAATATCAAGTAACTAGAATTGGATACCTATTGCATCACTGGAATCTCTGCTCAAGTTTTGAGTCTACAAAGATATGATGCCATACTTGAGAAGCCCTGGTTGTGTCATGCCAATTCTAATATCAATTGGAGAAGCAACATCCTTATTTTTTAATATAGACTGCATATCATCCCTATCAATGCTAGTCAATATAGAACTAAACAAGAACCTGAGTATAAAGATGGATCCCTAAAGAAGGAGGCAAGGATATAAATCAAATGTTTTTTACTAAAAAATATTAAAATTTTTAAATTAATAACTATAAAAAAACCACCTACAATTGTTTTCTATTATCTAAATCATTGATTTATAACATTTTTTGACTTTTGTCCTTATTAAAGTAAAGAGCCATAAATTTTGTCCCTCAAAAAAAGACATAAATGATCTGTGAAATTTTATATGCTAAATATTTTAGGGACCCATCATTACCTGAGTGCCAATCACTTTTTATCTCTAGACATCAATTTACAAGAATTCTATCTACTGAAGAATTATTGAATATCTATGTCACCACTACTGAGGAAGTCATACCCAAGAAAACCAATTTTGCTGTTGAAGAAGCTGCTATTATCAAGAAATTTGCTGATGTATTTTTTTCTGAATTGCCAAATGAGTTGCCATCCTAAAGAATTATTGATCATGCCATAAATTTGCTGCCTGGAGCTGAACCATCCTTCAAATCTATCTACTGCCTCTCATATGTGAAGATGAACGAACTCAAAAAACAACTTGCCAACCTTTTTACCAAAAGATTTATTAGATCTAGCACCTTCCTATTTGATGTCCCTATGTTTTTTGTGCATAAAAAGGAAGAAACATTGAGCCTCAATATGGATTATAAAGTCTTTAACAAGGTCACCATCAAGAATTGATATTCACTATCACATATAAAGAAATTAATGGATCAATTATCTGGTGCCAAATATTTCTCAAAGATTGATTTCTACTTCAGTTACCATTAAATCTACATTAAAGAAGAAGACATCTACAAGACTACTTTTAGGACCCACTATAGACACTATGAATTCTTAGTTCTCTACTTTGGATTAACCAATGCCCCTGTTATCTTCATGACTTTAATAAATAATATCTTTTGTTCCTATCTGGATAACTTTGTAATTATACACCTAGATAATATTTTGATTTATAGCAAGACAAAAACTAAACATCTACAATATCCGAGAACTATATTGACAACCCTATAAAAATACTATTGTATACTAAAACTAGTAAATATGAACTTTTCCAAAAATGTATAGAATATATAAAATATTTTATCTCTGACCAAAGAATAGCTATCAACCTGCACAAAGTAGAAGCCATTAACAACTGGCCTATATCCATCAATGTTTTGAAAGTTAGATCCTTTCTAGAACTAGCAAGCTACTATTGCAAGTTTGTATCTGGATTTTTTGTAATAGCCACACTCCTCACTACCTTCCTTCACAAAGATAAAGCCTTTGAATAAATCAACAAAGTTCACAATGCCTTTGACATTTTGAAGAAGAAGCTAACTATCAACCTGTTCTTCTATTGTCTGATCTTGTCAAACTATTCATTGTAACAATTGACACCTCAGACTTTGCAATTGAAGTTGTCTTGATACAAGATCAAAAAAATGGAGAACAACTAGTAACCTATAAATCTAGAAAACTATCTCTACTAAGCAAAATTATGCCATTCATAAAAAAAAACTTATAGCCATTGTACATACTTTTAGAACTTGGAAAATATATTTAGAGAGACAACAGTCTATCCTTATTAATGACCATACCTCATTAGAGTATATCAAGACCCAATCCAACTTGTCAAGAAGATAAGCCTGCTAGTTAGAAATCCTTTAAAGTCACAACTTTATAGTCAAATACCAGCCTGGGAAAACAAATATTGTAGCTGATGCCCTGTCAAGACAATCACATCTTGCTTCTATTACTACTTTCTCTGCTATTCTTGCTAATGATCAAACTATCATGCAAGCATACTAACAAGACAAGTATTTTGCTACTATTCTTGATACATTATAACATTTTGAGCAAGCTGAGGAACAAAAAAAGAATTATGCCAAACATTTTATCTGGGAGAACCAAAGAATATACCTTCATGAAGGACACCATCTAGCTATTTTCATTAACAAATACATCCACATCCACATCCTTAGAGAGCATTATGACATAGAAGCCGCTGGATATTTAGGAATTGACAAGACTATTGAGAACATCATGAGAACCTTTTACTAGCCAAAGATGGGAAAAGATATTTATAAATATATTCCAACTTATGACACTTGCCAAAAAAACAAAGCTAGTAATCAACAACCTGCTGGACTCCTCCAACCATTGCCAATATCTATCAAGCGATGGGAAGAAATCACCATGGATTTTATTGTACAATTGCTTCTGACAAGACAAGGACATAATGCCATTGTTGTGTTTGTAGACTGTCTCTCTAAGCAAGCACACTTTCAATCTATATATATATCTGTCACAATATCAGAAGTTGCCAATATCTTCTTCAAAACCATCTTTAGGAACCATGGGTTGCCAAGAATTATCATACCAGACCAAGATGTAAGGTTCATTAACCAATTCTGACAAGTTGTATTCAAATACTTAGAAACCAAGACTACCATGTCTACTGTCTTCTATTCTTAAACAGATGTGCAAACTAAGTGAATAAACTGAACCTTAGAAAAAATTTTTAGAGCCTACTTCATTTACAAACAAGATCAATAGAATGAATACCTCCCAGCTACTAAATTTATATATAATAATTCAAGGCAAATCTCTACTGGATTCATGCCCTTTGAATTAGACTGCAAACAATATTCAACCCTTCTGATTATCATGACAACAATTGTAACAACCAATATACCAGCTGTAAATAATTTCTTATACTACTGGAATATCATAATTGAATTAGTCAAGGATATACTCAGAGAAGTCCAGGAATAACAAATGAATATGTCAATGAATACTGCTGCCATCTCATATTCAAACTAGAAAATCAGGTCCTGGAATATTAATTCACCTATAGATTGACACTGATTTATCAAGAAATTAATATTAAAATATGTCAAACCTTATACTATCTGTAAAATAATCTCTCTGACTGTATACAAATTGGATCTATCCTCTAGCATGAAAATTCATCCTCATTTCATATTTTTTTGTTAAAATCATATCAACCATCACCTGATAATTTTTTCTGAGAAATTTTACTATCACTAATCATTTACTCTGATAACAGACAAAAGAAATATGAAGTTAAAACTATCCTGAACAAAAGGACCATTCATAAAAAAAATCCAATACTTAGTTAAATGGATAGGATATCCTCTCCATGATACTACCTGGACCTTCAAGGATAAATTAACCAATTCAGTGCAATTAGTAAAAGAATTTAAAGAAACGAGAATGTCTCACTCTTAAAAAAAAAAGAATATAACAATCTGCCTATCACCCCACTTTCACTATGACTGCTAAGATTGCTGAGACTGCTGAATCAATATAATGATGTTGAAACAATATCACAATCACACCATATAGATTATCTAGACTTGTTCACCATAAATAGTAATTAACTATTAGACTATGGTAAATAAGGTATCAATTATTTCTTTTTATTTTATTTCTTTTTCTTTATTTTTTATTTATAATTAATTGTATATTACATAAGTTGTCTGGACTATAAGCCATATGATTTATATATTTTTAGCCTATGTATTTTATATTTATTATGTACTACTCTAAAATGTATAAAAAGGCTACTTCTCGACCTTAATAAAGATAACTCTTTTGCACATTAAACTCATTGTCTAAGAATTCACTAACTCTGATACATTCATTTCAAGTTTTTTACACAAAAGAAGTAAAAAATTAACAAATACTTTACTTTTTACAAAAAACAAGCAAAGGATTTATTTCAGAATAGTATCAATTTATAGCTGAGATAATATAAGAAAATAAATTAAAACAGCTTATAAAATCTTAGAAAAAGAATTAAATAAAATAAGTCCAGAACATTTTACTCTTAACTTCAATTTTGATAAATGATAGAAACTTTAGATGGTTATAGAAAACAAGTTTTAATAGCAATAGATAATATGAAGAAAACTAATTCTAGATAATACTAGAAGGTACATTAAAATAAAGTACTTTGAATATGTTAGCCAGCCCTTTTAAGAATTAAGAATCAAAACTAATCTGATACCAGAGATATATAGAAGATACAAAGATAAAAGACTGATATATAATGGAAACAAGTATAAAGAAAATACATATATTTTCTTATTTCAATATAATAAACACTAGTCGAAAAATATTTATTCAACATAATGCCACTCGTGTAATATTCATTAAAAAAAACAAATAATTCAGCATATTAATGATATAAATAAATCGTCAATCTATTTCTACCATATAATTTGACAAATAATTCAGCATAAATAAATCGGCAATCAATTTCTACTATATAATTCGGCATATAATTTAAATCATTAATCAATTTCTACTATATAATTCGGCATTATTTGCCATATTTGCACCATTTTTACTATATATTTCATTAAATTTTTCCTCAAAAAATCATTAGACATTCA